>WHPY01000058.1:1268359-1301616 GCA_019776045.1 Brassica rapa x Raphanus sativus | reverse complement strand
GAATGATCCCTGGCTCCCAACCACTCGCCCGAGACCAGCAAACAAAAATCAAATTACCAGTCTTCATAGTAATCCTGATCTTACGGTTGATCAACTGATAGATCCAGAATTACGAATTTGGAATTCTCAGGCAATACAGGAATTAGTGGATCCCCAAGATGCAAAGATCATAGAAAGTATACCTCTGAGTAGGTTTACCCGAGGGGATAGAGACGGATGGCACTTTACACAAAATGGAAAGTACACGGTAAAATCAGGGTATCAAGTGGAACGGGTTTACCCAGATACAGCCAAACCGGCTGCAGTATTTGGGCCAAATGTGGATTCACTTAAAGCACATTGTTGGAAAGTTTGCTGCCCGCCAAAGATTAAACATTTTCTATGACAATTGGTATCAGGATGTATATCTGTCAGAAAGAATTTAAATGCGAGAGGGCTATCAGGGGACTTGTACTGCGATAGATGTGGGGCTACGGAGGAATCGATTAACCATGTGTTTTTTGAATGCCCTCCAGCGCGTCAGGTTTGGGCACTGTCCAATATCCCATCTAACTCAACAATTTTCCCAACGGGATCTTTGTTCACAAATATGGATTACCTATTTTGGCGAATACGGCCCGAAATGGAAGATCATCAATTTGCTTGGATATTATGGTATATTTGGAAAGGAAGAAATAATAAAGTCTTAAGTAATTTGGATATAGATCCACGGGAGACTCTTCAATTGGCGGTAACAGAAGCACGGCTATGGGCTGAGGCCCAAATAANATTTAGATTTGATAAGAGATGGATTGGTAAAGAGGGTTTTATGGAATCGATTGCGATGGGCTGGGCGAAAGACTATGGGTCGGATCAGGTGGATATAGTTAAAAAGATTAGCAACTGTCGACATGAAATTGCGAAATGGAGGAGAAATAATCCACCAACTGGAAAAGAAAAAATAGGGGAATTACAGAAAGCACTTGAGGACGTGCAGATGGATGATTCTAGGACCCAGGAGGACATTATGGAGGTATCTCGGAAGCTTCAGGATGCGTATAAGGATGAGGAGGAGTATTGGCATCAAAAGAGTCGAAATTTGTGGAATACGTTAGGGGATCATAATACCAATTTTTTTCATGCTCTAACAAAACAAAGGAGAACACGCAATAGGATTGTGGGACTCCATGATACCCACGGGAATTGGATTACGGAGGATACTGANTTGGATTACAGAGGATACTGGTATTGAGAAAGTGGCAGTAGATTATTTTGAAGATTTATTCAATACAACCTCACCTACAGATTTTGAGGGTTTTCTGGAGGAAATAAGGCCGGGTATTACGCCACAGATGAATCAGAGGTTGCTGCGGCAGGCATCTGAGGAGGAAGTCCGAACTGCTTTATTTATGATGCATCCAGAAAAGGTTCTGGGGCCTGATGGAATGACAGCTCTTTTCTTCCAACACTCGTGGCATGTGGTGAAACATGATTTGGTGACTATGGTAAATAATTTCTTAATATTGGGAGAGTTGGATTCAAGGTTAAACATGACTAATATATGTATGATACCTAAAAGGGAAAGGCCCACAAGGATGACAGAACTGCGACCAATAAGTTTATGTAATGTTGGATATAAAATTATATCCAAGGTGTTATGTCATAGATTGAAAATCTGTCTTCCAACACTGATCTCAGAGACTCAATCGGCATTTGTGGCAGGGAGATTGATTTCAAACAATATTCTGATAGCTCAGGAAATGTTTCATGGCCTGCGAACAAATAAGGCATGTCAAGGAAAATTTATGGCCATTAAAACGGATATGAGTAAAGCGTACGATCGAATAGAATGAGATTTCATTAAGGCTCTTCTATTGAAGATGGGTTTTGATTCTCATTGGATTAAACTTTTAATGGAGTGTATATCATCGGTACAGTATCGGGTGTTACTCAATGGTCAGCCACGAGGACATATAGTTCCTCAAAGAGGCTTACGGCAAGGGGATCCGTTATCTCCGTATCTATTCATTATGTGTACGAAAGCATTAATAGCAAATTTTAAAAAAGCAGAGGCTGATAAACGGCTTACTGGCATGAAGGTAGCAAGGACTTGTCCATCGATATCACACTTGTTATTTGCAGATGATAGTTTTTTTTTCTGCAAAGCCCAACGGAAGGAAGCACAAACTATTCTCAAGATTCTAAATGAGTATGAGGCAGTTTCTGGCCAACTTATAAACTTTCAAAAGTCATCAATTCAATTTGGGCACAAGATTGAGGAATCTTGTAGACAAGAAATGCGGGATATTTTAGGTATTCAGAATATAGGAGGAATGAGTTCCTGTTTGGGACTGCCGGAGAACATTGATGGGTCAAAAATTCAGGTGTTTGGATTTCTGCAAGAGCGCCTGAATAATAAGATTAACAGCTGGACTTTTAAATTTTTTACTAAAGGAGGGAAAGAAGTGGTTATCAAATCAGTAACCACAGCTTTACCCAATCATGTGATGTCTTGCTATCGTCTACCAAAGGCAATAACAAAGAAATTAACGAGTATTACAGCTCAGTTTTGGTGGAGCCCTAGAGGAAGAACAAAAGGAATGCATTAGAAGTCTTGGGACAAGGTCTGCATTAGCAAAGAGGATGGTGGGTTGGGTTTCAAAGATATAACGGATTTAAACACGGCTATGCTGGGTAAGCAGTTATGGAGGCTGGTGGAGAAACCAAACACCTTATTTTCGAGAGTCTTTAAAGGAAGGTATTTCAGGAATGCTTCACCCCTGGAACCGATTAAATCATACTCACCGTCATATGGATGGCGAAGTATTAGCTCAGTTAGATCTCTGGTTAGCAAAGGACTAATCAAAAGGGTGGGAACAGGGTCATCCATATCTGTATAGAATGATCCCTGGCTCCCAACCACTCGCCCGAGACCAGCAAACAAAAATCAAATTACCAGTCTTCATAGTAATCCTGATCTTACGGTTGATCAACTGATAGATCCAGAATTACGAATTTGGAATTCTCAGGCAATACAGGAATTAGTGGATCCCCAAGATGCAAAGATCATAGAAAGTATACCTCTGAGTAGGTTTACCCGAGGGGATAGAGACGGATGGCACTTTACACAAAATGGAAAGTACACGGTAAAATCAGGGTATCAAGTGGAACGGGTTTACCCAGATACAGCCAAACCGGCTGCAGTATTTGGGCCAAATGTGGATTCACTTAAAGCACATTGTTGGAAAGTTCGCTGCCCGCCAAAGATTAAACATTTTCTATGGCAATTGGTATCAGGATGTATATCTGTCAGAAAGAATTTAAATGCGAGAGGGCTATCAGGGGACTTGTACTGCGATAGATGTGGGGCTACGGAGGAATCGATTAACCATGTGTTTTTTGAATGCCCTCCAGCGCGTCAGGTTTGGGCACTGTCCAATATCCCATCTAACTCAACAATTTTCCCAACGGGATCTTTGTTCACAAATATGGATTACCTATTTTGGCGAATACGGCCCGAAATGGAAGATCATCAATTTGCTTGGATATTATGGTATATTTGGAAAGGAAGAAATAATAAAGTCTTTAGTAATTTGGATATAGATCCGCGGGAGACTCTTCAACTGGCGGTAACAGAAGCACGGCTATGGGCTGAGGCCCAAATAGTGCAAGTGCCAACACAAAATCCACAACAATCGAATCTGCCGATGATTCCCGGCAGGTGGTGTTTCGTGGATGGATCTTGGAAGGAAAATGAAGTCTTCTCTGGGCAAGGATGGTATAGTACACTAGAAGGCTTCACAGGACTAATGGGAGCACGGAATATAAGGGCTTCTCTCTCTCCTCTTCACGCGGAGACAGAAGCTTTAGTATGGGCAATGGAATGCATGAGGAATTTGCGTCAGTTTCGGGTTACGTTTGCAACAGATTGTCTGCAACTGGTGAAGATGGTTTCTGAACCAGAGGAATGGCCGGCGTTTGCTAACTATTTAGAAGACATAAAGACGTTGAAAGAATCCTTCCACAGCTTGGAGATCATTTATGTACCTCGCACACAAAATTTGAAGGCCGATGGCTTAGCACGTAGTGCTGGGAAACAAACGTCCTTTGTTGTGCACATGGATGCAGAGCTACCGTTTTGGTTTACAGAGTCTGTAAAAATCGATGACAAAAAAAAAATTAATAATTTCAGATTTTAGTTTTCTTTATTAAAATGTGGGTTAAAATAGTCTTATCACATATGTATAAGTGTAGTTTTCAAACCCATTTCTAATGCAATGTATTCATCGAATTCAAATCTTGAACTAGATTTTGACCCGCACAACTGTGCCGGTGATTATTTTCATTTTATACATATAATATTTAATTTGATTTATATGATTAGTGGTATATAATTTTAATAGTTACCATATTGCTAATAGTTTAATACAATATTTTCATACACAACAATTTCATAGTTTTCATGCAATAATTTAATTTGTTATTTCAAATTATTAGTGATATTTTTTTTATTAAAACATGAACACTCCATAAAACCTTACATTATGTGTTATTTATGAAAAATTCTGTTCAATTTAACAGTAACTTAGATATTTTTTTAAGATTGTACTTGTATTTTAGATTTTGGTCATACATATATGTTAACCGAATTATTTGTATGAATTAAATCTTTGACTGAATAACATATATTATGTGTAATTTATAAAACGTTCACTTCATTTAAATTATTAAACCGTAAATTGTAATGCTTTGTGTTTGTTTTTGTCTTTTTAAACCTAAATTTTATCTTTATTATCTATGTTTTTTTGAGGTTTCTTATATTGTCCATTGGTGGTTTATAATTTTCTACCCCGAAAATCTTGGATTATTTCGATGAATTTTTCAATGTTAAAACTTTTATTTTCAATTATTCATCTATCATACAATCACATTATATAATTAACACTTGAACCTACAACTACATTTGATAATAAACACACTGGAAACAAAATATTTACATGAATTATTTATTTCCAATCATTCATCTCTCATTTTTGTTAATGACATTAATTGGTACAATACCTATTGCACTTTCAAAATTGCACATGATAAGAATTGAAACGAAGAGTTCTGAAGACACTTTTCACAGCATTTGTGGTTTTCTCAATTTATTATTTTGTTTCCTTATATTTTTTTTGTTTCACATTTTATTAGTCTATTTCTTTGTTGCTCTTTTAATCATTGCTTCAGTTTTCGTTGATGTTCAATCCACTTGTAAGTTCATTTTTCCTCTTAATATTATCTTACAACCATTTGTATCTTACATATTAGTAAGAAACTTAAAATAATGACTTACCGTATATAACTATATATAATATATATTTACTTGTGGTGGCTAATTCAGAAATTATGGATGCTTCTTCTGATTGTGATTTCAGAGGAATGTGTAGAAAGAAAGCAGATTATAGTGATAGATGTGGAGTAAACAAACCACCTTTTAGTTGTGCTATATGTGTACCTTACGGACGTAGTCGTCAATGTTGTTGTATTTTATCGTGAGATTCTGAGAATTTTCTTTTAGTTAACTAAAGTTCTAATAAAATAATATATGTCAAGTTATTCACTATAAAAGAGGAACTGTGAAGCGTATTATATATTATATATTAGTTAGCTACAAAACTACACTGTTAAATCTATAAGTGATAGGACTCACTAACTCATCAACCTAAGGCTGAATACCTGAGAATGTATCACCAACTAAATATCACTACAAGTGACTGTTCTTCCCAAAGCTTCACTTTGCATGAATCTGTGTTAATTGTTATTGGGTTGTAGAGTAGCTTATGGTCTTGAAATTTCTTTTAGGGATCTTTAGAAGGAAACAAAAAATTTCACAACCATTAGCTGCAGCAAGAGGTTCAGGTCTCTAATTAATTCAAATAAAAGGTATAGAGAGATTTGCTTCCCAATGGATTAGCTGCATCAAAAGGTCCACGAGTCATGACTGGACTGGGTTGAAGTAAGCTCTTTTTATACAATCCACTTGTTAATTGATCCTATTCTCAACCATTCAAGTCTTTGTATTCCAATGGTGAGCAAATTATACTTATTACCACTCCCTATTACCACATGCTCATCCTTGTTTAAAGATATAGATTGTTGATAATGTTTGCTCCTCACTTGCAGTTTTTTCCCAAAGGTTATAATCTCTGTACTCGGAGACAACTGCAACAAGAGCTTTGATTCTCACAAATGGTAAATCTCAAAATGAAAAATCAGTTTGGAATATCAAATAGTATCACCTATTATGACCATTCTTGTAACCAGTATTTAATTGTGTAGATTCATGGTATAATAATTGTGTCCGCGCTGACTTCTGTGTGAGTGTGTATGCAGGGGTCCACTCCCGATTGAGAACATAGTTGGAAGATCTGTGCTCCGGTATTGGCCACCGAGCGAAGTATCAGACACCATATACCACGACCAAGCTGTTGTGCCAAAGGGACCTGTTGATGTTTCATAACAAAGTAAAGTTGGATGGATGCTTTTCGTAAGATTGACCACAAGATTGTGCAAACCAGTCTGGTCAGAATTAGCCAGCCATTGTAATTGCAAACTCAAAATATCTGGAACATTGTTATATATCAATCTTTTAATATTCAATATAATTAGAGTACAGAGCTGAAGAAAGTAGAGAAGATAATGCTCATAGTTAGAATACCAAGATGAACACAATGAGAATAAATTGTTTGTTAAGAAGATAAAATTCAAAAAAGAAGAGCTCCGGTGCGGCAAATCTCATCACATGAAGCAGATGAATGCGAATGACCCAACCGACGCTGTTGCTACTATCTTCACAGCTCTTTTCTAATGCACCAGCCGGTAATAGAACCCGGGTCTGTACCGTGGCAGGGTACTATTCTACCACTAGACCACTGCTGCTGAATGTTTACTTATTTACGTCATTTATCTTAATACAACCACAAAACGGAAACAGAGTGGGAGAGAGAGAAGAGGCGTTCGTTGAAGGAAATGGCGATTCAGATGAGGAGAGCGAATGATGGTCTCTCGCATCCGAATCTATCAAACTCCACTGTGCTCCATTTTAGAACTTCAATTTTGGAAACTGTAGACTTAAAGCTTCTTCGGAAAAGTTTGTTTTTTGGTATCCTTATGCAAAGGGATTTGTCCCACTGATGTAGCAGAAGCTTTAAAGATATAACTAGAGATCCATTGATTCTTATAATACCCGGAAAACTAAGATAATCACAAAGATCTTATTTAGTCTAAGAATGCCTAAGATCAATGTCTTCTTAAATTCGTTGAGATCACCAATGATCTACCGAAAACAAGGAACAACAAAGAGAAAACTCTCAATTTTATTAATCAATCAAAAACTGAATACAATGTTAAGCCTAGACGGCTATATATAATAAAACCATAAAACCCTAAAATAATAAAGATAATTATCCTAATAATTAATAAAATAAATAATAAGATATTGGAATATTTCCAAATATCTATCTACATCATTAATGATGTAAATAGATATTTGGAAATATTCTAAATAACTTATTATTGTTTTTATTAATTATTTTAGATAATTATCTTTAATATTTTAGGATTTTATGGTTTTTTTATATATAGCCGTCGGCTTATGGTTGTATTCAGTTTTGATTTGATTAATAAAAGTTGAGAGTTTTCTCTTTTGTTCCTTGTTTTCGGTAGATCATTGGTGATCTCAACGAATTTAAGAAGACATCGATCTTAGGTATTCTTAGACTAAATAAGATCATTGTGATTATCCTAGTTTTCCGGGTATTCTCAGAATCAACGGATCCTATCCTATCCTATAAACTGATGTAGCGGAAGCTTAAAAGATAGAACTAGAGATCCGTTGATTCTGAGAATACCCGGAAAACTAGGATAATCACAAAGATCTTATTTAGTCTAAGAATACCTAAGATCGATGTCTTCTTAAATTCGTTGAGATCACCAATGATCTACCGAAAACAAGGAACAAAAGAGAAAACTCTTAACTTTTATTAATAATCAATCAACTCATAAACTGAATACAACCATAAGCCAAGACGGCTATATATATAAAACCCTAAAATATTAAAGATAATTATCTAAAATAATTAATAAAAACAATAATAAGATATTTGGAATATTTCCAAATATCTATCTACATCAGATCAATTGGTGACAGCTTGTCCTGTGGGAATGCTGTTAAAGGGTGAGGTCGGGGGTTCGAACCTCACCAACAACCTAATTATGGAGTTAGTGAGAACTCATAATGGAGGGGTTGGGGTCGGTGCGCTGCAGCGCTGTGAGCTTGGGTCTACGGACGGGTGGTTCCGCAGGACAGGTTGTTACATAAAAGTCGACTTTTATGTAATAACCTGGCTCTGATACCAACTGATGTAGCGGAAGCCTTAAAAGATAGAACTAGAGATCCGTTGATTCTGAGAATACCCGGAAAACTAGGATAATCACAAAGATCTTATTTAGTCTAAGAATACCTAAGATCGATGTCTTCTTAAATTCGTTGAGATCACCAATGATCTACCGAAAACAAGGAACAAAAGAGAAAACTCTTAACTTTTATTAATAATCAATCAACTCCTTACAAGATTAAGCATAGACGGCTATATATAATAAAACCATAAAACCCTAAAATAATAAAGATAATTATCCTAATAATTAATAAAATAAATAATAAGATATTGGAATATTTCCAAATATCTATCTACATCACCCACGAATGTAAACAACATTTTCTAGCTATCTTTTAAAAATTTATATAGGATTTGTCCCCACCAAAATATAATCATATCATACATCCGCCACTTTACATGCTTTTTGTTATTGTAATGTGCCTCTCTCTGCAAACTACTTCTTTTAAGTAGTTTAACATAATGGAAGTAGACAAGGCAGACAGGGATACATGATCGTGATGGGTTCAGAGTGGATTTTCCTTAGCATATTCGATCATGAGATTATTTCGATAGTGACCAAGAAAGCATACAAATATGAACAGATCCACCAAGTTTTGTAAACCTTGTTTGGGTAGCTTATAGTCTTGAAAGTTCTTGTAGGGAATTTAACATTTTACCAAAAAAAAAAAAAAGTTCTTGTAGGGATACTCAGAAGGCAGTACAAAATTACACAACCATTCTTGGACAGGGATTTTTTTGGTCCTTTGGAAGAAACGCTTATGCCCAATGAAAGGATTAGCTGCAGCAAAAGGTTCAGGCCTCTAATTCAAGTCAATGGGAGAGAGAGTTTTGATGCCCAATGAAGGATTAGCTGCACCAATAAGTTCATGCATTGTTGGAAGATACTCTATATATCAACCAGTCCCGGCCCTGAAACTAATTAGGCTGGAAGCAAAAATAAATTTTGGGCTGGTTACATATAAAAATTGAAAAATGTAAATGGTTGTGTTTGAACCCAGCACCACCAAACACATAGATGCTAGCCATAAACCATCTAACCTACTAAAGATTTTTGTTCCAAACAAGGCCGAATTATTACATATCTTAAAAATGGCCGGAAGCACATGCTTCCTTGGCTTCTACCCAAGGCCGCTACTGATATCAACAATTAAGCTATTGCATTCACCTAAAAGGCACCTCTTGTTGTTTAAAGACAAAACAAAGATGTATGCTACTTAAGATTACTCACAATCTTGTGAAAATTACTCTGTTCAGGGTGTTCTGTAATCTTTGTGTTGTTGTAAAAAGATAAACGATATAAGAAGAAATAGAAGAAAAGATGCAGTGTAACGTAAGTTCTCTACTAAATCTATATAAAAACGTCATTTACTACTGATTAAAAAAGATGACATGAAAAAGTGGAACAGGAGCAAAACTAGGCCATGATGGTCTTGTGAGGCATGACTTGAGTAGCAGCAGGAGGTACACGAATGCTTTGGGTTTTAGAAACATTGTTTCTAATAAAGTTAGCCAGTTGAAGATCAAATTTATCACTCACATGAGAAGGCTGTGTGTTCTTCTTCCTGCCGTCTCCACCCACGAAGACATGCTTCAACAATCTCGACGCGTCTTTTGTTCTCCGCGCAAAGCAAGTCAAGATAAAGAGTTTTGCTTCCAAAGGAAGATCACTCGAAATCAGTGGCTCTTGGTCCTTCATGAGATCATCCGCTTCATAGTTCTTATGCCACCAAGGTCTCTTCCCAGTGTACATCTCAAGCACACAGCACCCCAACGACCACAAGTCTAGGTCTTTCTCTGTCTCACCGTAAGAAACCGAGTTCGGAGACATGTAGATCGATGTTCCAGCAAAGGGACGACTAGGTTCCCACCAGCTGCTGTCTCCTTCCCTTCTCGACAAGCCGAAATCAGATATCTTCAATTGGAAGGAAGATCTCCACACGCCGTTGTTGTTGACGTGGCTAGGGAAAACGAGGATGTTCTCCGGTTTGAGATCGCAGTGAACGTACCCGTGTGCGTGAATCGTGTCTAAGCCTTCGAGAAGCATACGTGTGAAGTCTCTGATCATAGGATCAGGCAACTTATCGTCTTTGAATTTGTTGATGAAACTACTCAGGCTTCCTCCAGGACCGTACTCCAAGGGAATCTTGTACTCCACGCAACCGTTAAGTTGGTTGAGACTTGCTTTCACTCTGGTGTCGTAGCACTGGACGATTCTCGTACACCCTTTGAACTCAGACAAGATTTGAACCTCTCTGAAGAGAGACTCCGCGTGTTGACAGTCGGAGGTTTTGACCGCGACGGAAGCCACAGTGCCGTCGTAGCGAAGGCCTTGATAGAGACTGACCGAACCAAAGGAACCTTCACCAAGTTGCTTTACAAATAACAAAGCAGGTCCTGCCATTGCAACAATTGAGAGAGAGAGAGAGAGATATGAAAGAAACCCTAAGTGGAGTGGAATCAGAGAACTAACGTTGGTTAGAGAGTCCCAACATCTCAAATATATAAGAGCATCATTATCAGTTGTCCTTAGTTTTGAGTCCTTAGGTTATTTAATTAATTTTTTGTGTTAAAAACAAAGTTAAGGACAAAACTCCAAAGAGTTGATTATTGGTAGGACTTTTAGTTGTCTCTTAATAAATTAAATTGCACAAACTTGTATGACAAGTAAAGAGACTCTAAGATACCCTAATATATATGAAGAATTATGAATGCAGTGATGGCTACCAAGAAATTATAGAAAGAAAGCTACATGTACTGAGAAATGTGAAATGTGAAATGTGGTTTCTGTTCTGATCATAGATGATGAATACAGGAAAGTGAAGCAGAAGCAAAGTAGTACACTTCAAGACTAAGCAACGAACCAAAAGACTAACCCGAGTGCGAGTTCACCAGACCATTGGAGAAGAAAACCAAGAAGAGCCGAGACGAGGATTGCAGAAGAGTTACCCCAATCCCATTTGAAAAGCAAAACACCATGTGGGTCAAGCCAAGGCATGAGAGCCAATAAGAAGAAGACAGTGAACGGCGTCGTCTTCCAACAGCGATCTTAGCCATCTGGTAGAAACCAACACTGGATAAAAACAAAAGCTTTCTAGTGTGAAATAAGAAGAGAAGAAAAAAAAAACAGAGTACATTCTCTTAACATCCATCAAAAGATCAATTCTTGAGCTATGGGTATTGATGCAAGTCTTGAGCAATGAACCTGTTGTGTTTGAGGCTGGTATTGGCGAGACCAGAAGCAAAGGCAATGACAGCTTGATAATGATGCTCTAAGAGAAATTGATAATGATGCTCTAAGAGAGATTGGGAAATTGAATCCAACTCTTCCCATCACCTGCAAAAAAAACAAAAGTTTTAATAACAGAGAGACACAGAAGAATATAAGATTAGAAAGAAGAGTGTGCTTTAATTACAAGTTTATTGGCGAGGATGATGCCAACAGCTCCTTCTGATGTTTTAAGCTCGTTGTATAAAGAGCTTCTGAGTTCTTCCAAAGCTCGTCCTACCAAGAAAAAAAAACAGATCAAAAAGCCAATTCATTTTCTTCATAAGCAATTCATCAAACAGGTGATAAACATTAAATTCTCAGATTACAAACAGACCCTAAACGATCGTTTGATGAACAATCTGATCAACCCCATTTAAAATAACGTTTTGAATAACACAGGCAATGTGAGGAGGGAGGATAAAGCATCATTTTTTAATCTCTGAATTTCAGAAAAAAAATTAAAAGAAGGAAGCAAATAAAAATCGAAGATGATGATGATGAGTGATTATTATTCACCTGCTTCTGCAGCATCACTGTCTTTCCTTTTAAGAAATTTTCTTGCATCTTTTCCAAACAAGGAATCAACCAGACCCAACACACACACACACACACACAAAATTTATAAAAAATGAAAATTTTACAATCCTTTGGGGATTGATCAATCAATCTCCGATTGTTTCAAGGCTTGTTATGAAAAACCCAGATCACATTTCTCATTTCGACTGAAAATCAAAATTTGGTTCTTGTCTGAAGAAGACGAGAAGAGAGGAGATGGATTTGAGAGAGAAGATACTTCATCGACACCTGTCCATAAGGACTTTTGTTTTGTTCCTTAATTAACGAATGTCCTTCACTTAATACATAATTTTTCTTTTTTTTTTAATTCAAAAAACACTAAGGACTTTGATAAGGAACGCCGATAATTATGCTGACGGATAACGCGTCACAACTCCCAATTTCCTTTTTTACTCTCAATTTCCTTTTTCTTTTTTTCCTTTTTAAAAAAGATATTTTTCACAAAAAAATAATGTATTAACAAACAAAAAAAAAGAAGAAAATAACAAAATCTAATGTTGCTCCCACAGTCCAATATATTCTAACCGTTGGATCAATTATTTTACTGAATTTTTTTTGGACAATTTTTATTTTTATGTATTACCCACATTAAAAATATTAATCCGCACAATGGAAAAATAATCACACTGTTGGACTTGTATTAGACTATTGTCGTTAAATTTAGAATTTGACTAAAAATAAAATGTCTTAATTTCCTTCATAACAAGCAAAAAAAATTACATTAATGAATAACTAGATCTTGACCCGCACAACCGTACGGGTGTTTTTTCATTTTATATCCATATTTAATTATTTATATTATTTTCAAATATAATAAATTGTATAATTTGTTTGTTTATTCATAATTATTACAAACTCACCTATATTTGTATATTTAATCTACATTTATTTTCTTATAGTTTGTTGTGTCATATGATCTAAAAACATATATGAATAACAACATTAAATATCAGAAAATATACGTTTTATAGTGGTTATTTTAATTTAAAATCATGGTTATATCTACAATTAAATCAACAAAATTAAAAATCACAAGTTAAAAAGCATATGTATGTTGATAAAAAAAAGCATATGTGGTCGAGCAGCCATCGGTCTTCTCTCTCTTGTTTCGGTGGTTGGTGGTTCTCACCGTCACCGGAAGCGGCTAAGACTCCGGGGAAAGAGGCTCTTATAGCTCTTTACCGCCGGCTTTCTGTCTCCGGGAGGAGATGGTTCCTCTAGCATTTCTATCGTCGGCTTTGTGTCTCTGAGAATGATGATTTTTCTAGTATCTCGATCACCGGAACTTATGTTCTTTTGTGGTGAATTAGTATTAGGTTGAAGTCGTGAGAATACTGCTTTTGTTTGGTTCTTGCTGTTTCAGTCACTTCGTCGCATCCTAAGTTGGTTTTTTGGATTTGTTTTTTGTGATTTATGTTCGCTGTGGAGGTATCTACTAGACCCTATCTTGGTCTTTTGTGGTTTTGGGAGATGGTTTCTAGACGAAGCAGTTAACTTGATCTTCAGTTTTTCTCTTGCGAAGAGGTGGGCAGTCTTTGTTCTGTAGGTCACTTAGCTGCCTTGCGAGTGTCCGCGTGTAAGAGCTGGTGGTCTTCTTTGACGTTTTCCCAAGTAGCATTTCAAGGTCTTTTGTCCTTGTATCTTAGTTTTAGTGGTGGTTTCTGGTCATGCAAGTTTCACATGGATAACAGTTGCTGGAGTTGGTGTAGATTTGACCTCTCGATTGTTTCTGATGTTGATGGTTCTAGTATGGCTTGGTGATATTCTCTTCAGGGTTGGGACTGCTCAAGACATTTGCTCCTTAGATCAGCTTCATTGATATCAAATTCTTTTGGAAAGATGAAAGGAATAGACTTGTGGACATATATGAGTTTTAGGCTCTATTTATGTCTTTGTTTTATTTTGTTTGGTTTATGTTCTTTGTCTTTGGTTTCTTATCGACACTATGTATCTCAACTTTCTTCGAGTTAAAAAAAGAAGCATATGTTTAGGAAAGAAATCAGGAGAAAAATATTTTATTAACAATATGTTTAATTAGTTGTTCAGGAAAGAAAATACTAAAATGCAATCACAATTATTGTTATGATATTATTATGCAAATAGATATTATCAAAATAATTATCTAAGAGATAGTCCAGTTTAAAAAAATCACAGATAAAAAATCGTGACTTCTGTTTTAATATATAAGATATACTAGATTTTGACCCTCCCGCCCGGGCGGGTATTATTTTCACTTTTGGACTATGGATTATTTATTTACACGAATTGTATGCATGTATCTTAGTAAAAAAATTGTATAATAAGTTCGAGATATATAATGTTTTTTGTAAACATTTTTTTTCTTGATTGTTTATGAGATTAGTTTATGTTGATGCATCATCTTTTGTTTGTTTCATATTTATATATATTAACTATGAGAGATATTTTTAGATTGGCTTATAGTAAATTTTTATTTTATTTTTAAATTTTTTGGCTTATAGTGAATGATGTATTTGTAATAGTTAATTGTCTAACATTGAGTTATTTTATGTTTGTGTTAACAATCTAATATGTCACCGATATTTTGTTTCAAATAAAGTAAGCGAAAAATAAATAGAAACATAATGACACATATTTCATATATCTTTAAAACATTGTTTTTTGTGTTAGTAACATATATGAAATAGATAAATAAGGCATAAATTATGATTTTTTATTCATCATGTATGGAGATATTCCATATTACATTTTTATTTAAGATATGTAAAAAAAATAAAAAAGTAAATTTAATAAAAATAGTTACAATTACAAAATCTTTTGTTTGTGTTAAATGGATATATTTGGTTAATTTTGATAAGGAAATGGGCCATATTTGTTAAGCCCATGGGTAACAGATTTTTTTCAGGGAATACTCTAAAACTGTCTAGGTAATAACAAACTTATACATATCTCTGTTTTTTTTTTCATCTCGACAAAACCGTCGGTCTTCTCTCATCTCTCATCTCTCATTTCTCATCTGTATCCATCTTCTTCGATCTCTCTATTTGTTTCAGACGAATCCGAACAGAAAAAGAAAGACACTCATCGACATGGAAGTAACTTTCTTACAGAGCTAGATGATCGATGGTTCTAAATCCATCTGAAGAGCTAACACAAAGGTATCAACTGTAACCCTAACTCGATTTTCATATAACTAATCGGAAAATCTGGGTTCATGTGTTTATATATGTATTGAAGATGCAGATCGTACTGTTATTGGCGATTTCAGACATGGAAAAATCTGATTTGGAAATCGTGTAGATCCACCGAAGACTCTGTGATTTGGCGAGATCAGACTTCATCTCAAGCGATATCTCCAGGTGATGCTATCTGAATTTTTCCAAGATTTCATTGACAAATATAAAAATAAATCTCTGAACACAGTTGTATTGTAATCAAAGTTTTTGAAAGAGAAAATCTTTTTTTGTTAAACTGTGAGCTTTGTTAATATTCCTGGTAATCTTTTTTATTGATTGAAGGAACAATATATTTGAAATACAAAGCTCGGGTGATTCATCAAGATACAAAGAGGAACTTTGGAGGTCTATTTGAAAGATAAGTTATTTTCCTTCAGAGTTTTTGTTTGTTTACATTAATATTTTTTTTGATCAGTTGATAAATACAGAATGATTAGTTTGATCATATTTTCAAAATTTGATTAGGCAATGAAGTAATATGAAAATTATCTTTTAACAACTGTTATCTACTGCTAATTATACAGGAGTGAGGATGAGGAAAAACTATATGGCTCAATAAGGATGGAGAAAGGACTATGTTCGAAACAAAGCCTTCTAGTAGAAAGATAAGTCCCTGAACAGAGTTGTATCGTAATCAAAGTTTTTGACAGAGAACATTTTTTTTTGTTAAACTGTGAGCTTTGTTAATATTCTTGGTAAACTTTTTTATTGATTGAAGGAATAATATATTTGAAATACAAATCTCGGGTGATTCATCAAGATACGAAGAGGAAGTTTGGAGGTCTATTTGAAAGATAAGTTATTTTCCTTCAGAGTTTTTGTTCGTTTACATTAATATTTTTTTGATCAGTTGATAAATACAAAATGATTAGTTTGATCAGATTTTCAAAATTTGATTAGGCAATGAAGTAATATGAAAATTATCTTATAACAACTGTTATCTACTGCTAATTATACAGGAGTGAGGATGAGGAAAAACTATATGGCTCTATAAGGATGGAGAAAAGACTATGTTCGAAACAAAGTCTTCTAGTAGAAAGATAAGTCTATGAATATAGCTTTATTGAGTTTTCTTATAATACAGTAAATGTTTATGTTCTAAAATATAATGAGTTGAGATATTTATGTATACAATTAATATGCAGGTCGTGTGGTGGCATCAATAGAGAGAGAGATTACAACAGAACGCATGAAGAACAATGACATAGATATAACCTTCTTTACATACGTTTCAATGGTAAGTGCATCTATCTTATTAAAACATGTTAATAAATTAAAAAATTAGGCTTGTACTCAAATGTTTTATTGGATTTGCATGTACTCAAATGTTTTGGAGAACGAAGACCAGACTAATTTATATGTTTTATTTGATTTGCATGTACTCAAATGTTTTGGAGAACGAAGACCAGACTCTTGTTTATAGAATACAAATGTAGAAAAGACACACGGCTGACGACCAGACTCCAGATTACAAAAATCGGTTAGTACATCATCATATCTTTTATTTTAGCTATTAGGTGGATGAAATGAACTTAGCAGCATCTAGGATATCGATTTTCAAACTTATATAGGTCTACAAAATTTGGTAG
Source organism: Brassica rapa x Raphanus sativus (assembly GCA_019776045.1). Classification (NCBI taxonomy): domain Eukaryota; kingdom Viridiplantae; phylum Streptophyta; class Magnoliopsida; order Brassicales; family Brassicaceae; genus Brassica x Raphanus; species Brassica rapa x Raphanus sativus. The sequence goes on along the minus strand of WHPY01000058.1, from coordinate 1,284,548 downwards.
GTTCCAACTTGATTGATTGAAGGATATCTTGTTAATGTGAATGATTTTGTAAGAAATTGTAGATAAAATTAACACTGAATTGTTTGAAAATAGCAGAATAAATAGACAATGTCTTGTCTAAAAGTCTAGCTACTGCATAGTTATTTGAATCTAAGTGTTTCATAGATAGACAAAATATAGGTTGACCACAATATAGAGATCTTCGTAAACCATCACATGAAACCAGCTGTGCTCAAGTCTGAAACCTGCATTAAACAACAGAATCAACTTTTAGTCCAAAAAAAAAACAACAGAATCAACTTATGATTTATATAAACAAATAAACGTGTTTACTGTTAAAACTATCATTCAGAATACCTTATCACTCATGCTCTTCCAGATTATTAAAAATCTCTTTGAAAACTACATTCATAGTTTTTGTTTTAGATTTACCATCTTTGTCTACAATCAGAATCTTCAATCCTTTCTTAGAAGTGACCCTAGACACAGCAACATATAGCTGTCCATGTGAAAACACAGGTCTTGGTAGAAATAGACCAACTTCAGATAGTGATTGCCCTTGGCTTTTATTAATTGTTATTGCAAATGCCACAGCCAGAGGCAACTGTCTCATGCGCATCTTAAAAGGCAATCTGGTATCTGATGGTGTTATTAATAACCTAGGAATATAGACAGTACTCCCAACCTTTTCTCCCGTAATTATCTTAGCTTTCACCATAAAATCCATCAGTTCAGTGATCTGAAGCCTTGTTCCATTCATTAACCCAGCTGAAGGATTGATGTTTCTTAGAACCATAACAGGACAACCAACCTTGAGTCTAAGGCTATGGTTTGGCAAACCAGACACCTTTATTTTGTTGAGAAAGTCAGGGCTAAGTGCTTCATCGTTCATTGAAGTTTTATCAATTGGATCAATACTGTCTGCACTTATATAAATCTTTTCTTCACCTGGAATGTTTCAAAACACTTCATTAGTACAATAATAAATCATCTCAGAAAAATAAATCGATTATAAATATATAAAATTACCTTCAAGCTGATCCAACATGTAATCATTAATTGTATTGACATCTTCATTAGTTGGACACAAAATAGCTCTTTCTTGGAAGAATTTAGGCTCCTTGTTTTCTTGTAGAGACACAAAATCGCCATACACTGCTTTACTGATGGCTTCTATTGGATCTTCAAAATTAGTAATCAAAAATTCAGAAGGAATTTGGATCTCAGCCTCACCATCATTAGGCTCTGCAAGTTTACCTTCCCCAACTTTCAATATCCATTCTGAGAAGTCCTTTAGATCATTTGCCTCTTCAGTTGTTAAACATCCCGACAACAACCTCATATTCTTTGTGAGTTTCAAAACTTTACAGTGCTCCCAAAGATATGAAGAATTCAATGCTGCCAATACAATCTCTGCCCTCCCAGCTCCATTAATCACAGGTAGAACCTGTCTAAAATCGCCTCCAAAAANACTATCATTCAGAATACCTTATCACTCATGCTCTTCCAGATTATTAAAAATCTCTTTGAAAACTACATTCATAGTTTTTGTTTTAGATTTACCATCTTTGTCTACAATCAGAATCTTCAATCCTTTCTTAGAAGTGACCCTAGACACAGCAACATATAGCTGTCCATGTGAAAACACAGGTCTTGGTAGAAATAGACCAACTTCAGATAGTGATTGCCCTTGGCTTTTATTAATTGTTATTGCAAATGCCACAGCCAGAGGCAACTGTCTCCTGCGCATCTTAAAAGGCAATCTGGTATCTGATGGTGTTATTAATAACCTAGGAATATAGACAGTACTCCCAACCTTTTCTCCCGTAATTATCTTAGCTTTCACCATAAAATCCATCAGTTCAGTGATCTGAAGCCTTGTTCCATTCATTAACCCAGCTGAAGGATTGATGTTTCTTAGAACCATAACAGGACAACCAACCTTGAGTCTAAGGCTATGGTTTGGCAAACCAGACACCTTTATTTTGTTGAGAAAGTCAGGGCTAAGTGCTTCATCGTTCATTGAAGTTTTATCAATTGGATCAATATTGTCTGCACTTATATAAATCTTTTCTTCACCTGGAATGTTTCAAAACACTTCATTAGTACAATAATAAATCATCTCAGAAAAATAAATCGATTATAAATATATAAAATTACCTTCAAGCTGATCCAACATGTAATCATTAATTGTATTGACATCTTCATTAGTTGGACACAAAATAGCTCTTTCTTGGAAGAATTTAGGCTCCTTGTTTTCTTGTAGAGACACAAAATCGCCATACACTGCTTTACTGATGGCTTCTATTGGATCTTCAAAATTAGTAATCAAAAATTCAGAAGGAATTTGGATCTCAGCCTCACCATCATTAGGCTCTGCAAGTTTACCTTCCCCAACTTTCAATATCCATTCTGAGAAGTCTTTAGATCATTTGCCTCTTAAGTTGTTAAACATCCCGACAACAACCTCATATTCTTTGTGAGTTTCAAAACTTTACAGTGCTCCCAAAGATATGAAGAATTCAATGCTGCCAATACAATCTCTGCCCTCCCAGCTCCATTAATCACAGGTAGAACCTGTCTAAAATCGCCTCCAAAAACAACAACTTTTCCTCCAAAAGGTTTGTTTCTATGCTTCCCAACAATATCAGATAAGCTTCTATCCAAAGCTTCAAAACAATGCTTGTTCATCATGGGTGCTTCATCCCATATAATGAGTGATGCCTCTTTTACTAAATTAGCTTGATCTGTTCCATGAGCCATAGTACATGTTGAGAACTCATCAGGACTAAGAGGTATACCAAATCTTGAATGAGCAGTCCGACCACCTTGTAACAACAAAGAAGCAATTCCACTTGATGCAACATTAAGTACAATATCTCCTCTGGATCTAATAGCTGCCGATAGTAACTTCCAAAGGAAAGTTTTACCAGTTCCACCAAACCCATAAACAAAAAAAGTTTCTCCTCTTCCTTCTGTAACAGCAGCAATAATCTCATCAAATATTTTTCTTTGTTCATCTGTCATCTTTGGAGCATCTCTTTCAAGAGTTTCTAACAATGCTTCACGTGGATAACTGCGCTCGTCTAATATAAGGACGTTTGAATCATTTGCACTTGATTCTGAGACCTTAGGCATCTTGGTAAATCTCTCTAGCGAATCTCCATTTCTTCTCAAAAGTTTTTCAATCTCTTGTAAAGCATACTTCTGTTTCTCTTCATCACTTAACACAAGTCCTACAAAAACACAATTTAGGTTCAAAAAATAACTTATATGTAAATGAAAGCTCACGTAAGAGACTATATATCTATTTCAAAGATTGATTCTGTAATAGTATATATTAACACAAACCTGGTCTATTGAAATATCTTCTCCGGTTATGCTCAATATCTTCAGACAAACACTCCCAAGTATGTTCCCATACATTCTCCGGTGCTGCTAAGCTATCATTAAGAAGCATCATAGAAAACACCTGACGTAGATCACTTGCTAAGCTATCATAACTTCTCCTCAACAGGTCATCAATATACTCATGATCATCATCTAATAACCCACGAGCAGAACATGCTGTTTTGTAGCCCTCGTGAACAACGCCTTCAAATGTTTTTATGTGATCGTAACTGGTAGCACCCCTCACAACGTTCAACAACACGCGAAGATAATACGCATCTTCTTGTTTACGGGAAGCATAATTAATCATGCCGATACTGAATCCTTTTTTTCTTCTTTTGAACTTCTTCTTACTTTTATCAAAAGTAAAAAAATTGGGAATCTGAACATATAGCAAGGTAGCAGCCAGTGAATCGACCTTGCACAACTCAAACCATGCCAAAAACATTGTATTCTCAATGAGCTTCCGAGTCACAACCGCTTTCATCTTATCTTTACCTCTAAAAACAACATGTTGTTTTCCAGGTAGATGGAAAGTAAGCTTCTCAACTGATGTAGATCGATAGTGAATCGAGAACATAAAGGTTCTCCATGGTGCTTCACATGAAGAAACATATCTACAAAAAAACGCCCAAAAGATAATATAAGTGGTTGCAAATACTTAGAGATATACATATATTAACTTATTTTTCTACAATCGAAGAAAGTAAAACAGTTCACTTTTTAGTACCTGCAATCAAAGAAATCTTTGAACTCATTTTTCTTCTTCTCCCCACTCCCTTGAACGTTTTCCAACTGGTTTGCAACCACATGTTCAGGAGGTTCCACTGCCACAGTCACACGATCTTGTCCTTTATTAATATACTTAAATAAGTATTTAATTGATCCAGCTTGGTTGCACCATTCGACATTAATGTGAGCTCTGTAGCGAAGAGATAGTTTCTTGTTGTATGGAATAACCCACTGATTATCACACTTCATCCCATTCTTCTCAATATAACATTCTGGTTGCTCGCGCCTTCTATAAACTGGAAAGCCATCTCGATTAATTGTAGTATTTGCTGAATATGCCTTAGGATATAATTTCGAGCACAATCCATTCTCCATACATGGAGAATTCATCTTTGCAGCTCCACATGGTCCATGCATCATCATATCTTTAACCACATCATAAAGTTCTGGCTCTGATGATTTATTAGGAATTTCTGCGCAAATTATCCTGTCTATGTCATCTGTTGTGGGAAGTCTGTCATCAGGATGCATGAATAAAAGAATATGTGAATGAGGTAGGCCACGTTTCTGAAACTCTATTGTGTACATTGCTGAAAAAAAAAAAAAAAAATTAGTATGAATTATCTAATCAGTTAAAATAGATGACAAAAGATAAAAGATTTTGTGTCAACTCACATGAAACAGTCTTCCCCAGAAGATGCTTTTTGGTTAAATCATCCATCAGTGACTCAAGCTTCATCTTAAATATCCTACAAAGAACATCTGGTCTATCGTCCGCGTTCAGTTTCCTCTCTTTGCAATATCTAGTGATCTCTGGCCATCGCGGATTACATGTAAAAGTGATGAAAAGAGTTGGAAATCCAAAATGCTTACAAATAGCCATAGCATCCAAGTAATTGTTCTTCATGTATCTAGGACCACCAGTGAAAGAAGCAGGCAATACAAATTCTGTTCCTTGTTCATGCATATCGATCTTCCCAGCAGTCTCTGATTCTTTGATAGAGTCAAAACTATCAGATCGCAAAGTAGACTGATTGAACTTCAGATAGCGCAAACGATTAGACTCTATAGTTGTATAAGCATCCACCAAAAATTGCTGAAATAGACGTCTAGAATGTAGGAGATGTCGTGACTCATTCTTACGTTCGAACAGACGAAATGCAAAGAACTGTCTCATACTAATTGTAGTTTTCTTCTGCTTTTTCGTAGCTTCAGTAACACCTTTCTTAATTCCAAGTCTGAATCCATCTTCTCCATAAGGGAACAATAGAGGATACTGTAGTGCTAGATAGGAAGCATGTATTTCATTAATCCTCATAAGCTTTCCTGAATGTTGCTGAAGCACTATATCCCTGTTATCCATATCAAGATTAAAATCTCCAGGAATTAATGCAGCTACCTCAGATGCTGTTGGTGTGTTGTATGTCCTTCCATCTTTAAGTCGATCACTAATAATCCTCATATGAAATGCATCTTCTGGATTAGTATCAAACCGTTCTCTTGCTGATCTAAATTTTTGAACATACGGATTCACATCATCTAACATCTTGATCAAAGCCTCAATGATTTCTTTCTTCAAAGTATCCTTTTCTTTTACTTTCCCACTCATGCTACCATTGCTGTGAAATTCAAAAACATTTAAGAAAATACCAATGTTAGAGCTGTGTGCACATAAACATTCAAAAAACACTTACAGATAATCACAACGTAATTATAAAAATATGTTTACCTCAGACATTTCGCCCTATTTTCCACCTCATTCTCTGTGTCCGCAATATAGAGCTGCCCAAATTTGGCATTAGTACCATCTTTTGGTCTCAAACTGCCTGCTAGATGATAATTTTCTCCATGCAATTGAAACATATCTGGGCCTATTCCTTTCATCACTGATCTCTCAACTTTACCACCAAGTGAAGTAAATGAAAAAACCATATTGTAAGGTCTCAAATTTCTCTGAAAATGTTTGCTTAGTTTATCATCCCCTTCAAGCAATCTTTTCAGTACATCCGGAGGATCTTGTAATAGTGGCAATTTTACTTGACCTTGCATACAGCACAGAGTAAAAGTAGGAGTCCGTGCATTCCTGCGTTTGTTAATACGCTCTCCGTACCACATAATAGCGCCACAGTGAGAACATGAGTAATTAGGATCACCCTCGTCAATATATGCTGCATATGTTAATAAGGAACAAATTCACTTGTCAAAAAATGGCGAAACATAAATATTGGACATATGGTCAAAGTAACCATTACGAATAATACATATACATATATATACCTATTGATCGAACACTTCTTGGTAAAAAAGTCTCTTTGGCAGATGTTGTTTTTCTCTGGTTTTGATGCTTGTTAGTACATGTTTTTTCACCAATAGAATGATCAACACTCTCTTCATCCAGCTCAGACTCGGAACTTTCCTGAGAGCTACAATCAAACTCTAAATCCCCATCAAGTTCTTCAATAATTCCTAAAATGAAAGAGAGACAAAGTTATGACACCAAATAACACATTCAATTTTCTCTTGTAAACTGAAGTACAAACAGTCAAACCTCCAAAGTCATCATCGCCATCATGATAAGATTCATCATCATCAGTCACGTTATCTTCGTCTAAGTCATTCACTGTTTTTACTGGCGTATCTTCACAATCAAAAGCAAGCGAATTAGATATACTGGTAATATCATGAAGAATTTTTCGTCTGTTCTTTTGCTGCTTCTGAGTAGTTGTTTTCCTCGTTGTTGTTATGTCTGTTGACGTGGGAACTTGAGCTATATAATAACCATAAAACAATAGAAATCAACGACACATATAAGCTTAGTAATATGCTAATGTGTATCACTAAACAGATAAAGATAAACTTACACTTCAGTGACGTCACACAACTACTCTGATATGGAGTTTTGATAGGTTGGTCTGAATCCAAGCAAACACCTTTAGACACTGTTAGTCGTCTATATCAGTATAGAATATCATAGGAATGCCTTTAAATACTGAAACATAATGTCTTAAAGAACACTTACTGCTCACACATCTGCGTTTTGGTGTTCTTGGTGTGGTTGTATACAGACCTTCTTTATCAGCGCTATTGGTAATATCATCAAGAGCCATACGTTTATTATTTCGCTTGTTCTGATCTATTGGTCTCTGTGTAGTGTTTGCTTTTGTTGAGCAGCTGACTTGAGCTAAATAAAAAACACAATGGAAACTTCGCTTAAGTACATCATAGTTTGTATCATAGTTTGTATGTGTAAAGTTATAGATAAAAATAAACTTACACTTCAATGACATAAAACAACTTCTCTGGTCTGGAGTCTTATTAGCTTGGTCTGTATTGAAGGAAAACAACAACAATATTGAGTTGAGAACACCAACAGTGAATCGAGTAGGAAATTAGGTTTAAACAGTGTAATAACATGTCTTTTAGAACTATCACCGAAGGTCTTTCTGCATATGTTTCTTGGGGTATTCGGTGTGCTCCTTAAGTGATCTCTTACTGAAGCATTTTTGGTGTTTATCTGGTGTTTTTCAAGAGCACCAAATAACCTTTTAAAAACAGAGGTCATTTCAACAGAAGACCGGACATCCTCCTCGGCTAATCTCTGTCTTGTTGAGCTTGATTGACTTTGAAGGCAATTATTCTGGTTATTTCTGTTCTTCTCTACAGATTTAGATGGTCGTTCATTCTCCTTGTCACAACTGGAATGATCTCTTTTTCTTTTCATACTCTCTTCTCAATCTATTGTTTTTGATAAGTGACCAATGCTCTGCAATGACTAATGAGAAAGAGATGACTCAGAAGAAAGAATTAAACCTAATCTCTCTTGGCGTGATTTGCATTTGTGCATTAAGTTTTTTTAGATATTTTTAAAAATATTTACCATCTTCCCATAATATTTTATGGTAACAGAATATCATAACAAATATCTTTTAAATAGATTTTGTGTGTTTTTGTCTATTACTGCCATTGAAATCGTTAGCAATTATTGTCTATTACTGCCATTGAAATCGTTAGTATCAACTTCTTTTATAAATTCATATAGGATGAAGGCTTAATATAGATCATGATATTGCAGGTGAGCTATTGTCCAAGCTGATGTCAAAGCTAATTTTACAGACTCATCTCCTACCTGGATAATTAAAGGTATTTTCTCACGCACCATTTATTTTCTCAGATGTGTTAGAATGATTGTTGCTAAGTTGTTGGGTAGACATAGAGTGTAAAAATTCACATTTTCTGTTGAACTTAGGGAAAAAATCTACATCATATGCATATACACGTTGATTTGTTTTTCACATGAGTAAATAATAAAAAAGCAAACTTTATTGAATAAAGAGATTGATAAGAATTCAGAACATAAAAAAACCAACATGTAAATTGAAAAAAACCAATGAAAAGTCATAAAACAATAAAAAAAACGAAAGCAAAATAACTCATAGCATTAGGTGGCCATAACTTCCACTAATCAGTCTTTGTGTTCTCCTTCTTTATGATCTCCTTCTTTATGATCTTAGTGCATAACTTCTTAGATGTAGATGTCATGTCCATTTGATCACACACATCTTCCTTACGCTTGTTACTTGGGGTGGAATAATCTTCTGATGAGTTCTCATTGGTATCAATAGCAGGAAGCTACAAAATTAATTAAAAACAATATCATCAACACTAAGTAAAATAATCACGTGAGTAGTATATTCATAAAGTAGTCAAAATCTACAAAAAAACACTCACCTCTCCACCAGATAGAGTTGACGAAATGGTCTCAATCAATGAAACTGGTTCTGAGACAGATTCGATTCTCTTAATATACTCTCCAGACCAGACCTCAGAGACCTTAAAACTGTCAGAACCGTTTACATTGTCACTGGTTATGGCTAGACCAAAACAAAAAGATTTCCCTTCTAGGTCTCGAAGTGGCTGAGGAATCATTTCCGGGTCTTCAATCTGTTACACATAAAAAATATTTAGGCTGGTTAATAATTTCAACTACCAAACAATATATTATACTGTAAAAGTAAAATCACCTCATCATATGAACCATCCCAAAGTTCAACAGCTTTGCAACCAATAATTGTTGCAGCAACAGTGTCAAGAAGCATCAATCTGCATGTTTCAGTATCATCTTTCACAACGAAATGAAGCTTGTACCTGTCAAATTCGCATGTCACAACATATTATCAAATAGGTTTTGTAACNGTTTCAGTATCATCTTTCACAACGAAATGAAGCTTGTACCTGTCAAATTCGCATGTCACAACATATTATCAAATAGGTTAAGTAAGTATAAACAATCAAGACAGACTTTTGTTACTTACTTTGGTTCAAAATCTGAACAGGGTCCACGACACACGTCACAATAATATTTGGGTTTTCCAGATTGAATCATCTTACCAGAAGATTTTCTACCAATCCTTGTAAGACGTCGATTGTGTCTATTACACCCAAAATAGAACCAACCCCAGTCTGTGTCAATTGACTCAATTGAACAAATGATCTTGCAACTGTCAGCCTATATTGTTATAAAATATAAAGTTATTACTTTCATAGTAAGAGACAGACTCAACAAACGTGTATATATATATATATATATATAATTTTATTACCTCAACACTCTGCAAGATCTCAGAAATACATCTCACGTCCACCTCATTCCAATTAGATGCAACCTTTGTGACCATCTTGTTTTGACTTCTTTGATCCAAAAGAGCTAGGGGAAGAGGATCATTCACCATCCTGATCAAAAGAATTTAAAACACGCCAAAGTTGTTATATTTTAATAAAGTCAAACCAAATAACATATATTTTATACTTACTTCTGCCTAAAATCAATAGCTTCCTCCATTGTTGGGTTGAGAAACACAAGTGAAGCATCGAATGCGTTGGTGATTTGTATTTCTCCTATGTTATAACAAAAATATATACAAACGTTTTCTTTGAATTCATCTTTAGAAAATTGTATGACAAAATAAATGTTTAGTGTATACCTCTGAATTCTTTGATTTTTGCAAACCTTATCAAGCATATAAGAGATTCATCATTAGTTTCTTCCATATGAGTTTCAAAAATCTCAGCATATTTTCCCCATAAGCAACATGCCAATTCATGACCACTGATACAAAATAAGAAATTTGATAAAAAAAATAGGAGACCAAAGGTAAAAATGTTATATAACAGCTATATTACTAAACTACCTTGTGTCACGTAAACGGAAATGTACTCGTTTTGTGTCAATCCCCTTAGCTTGGACAATAGCTACTGCACCAAGATCAGTAACCTCCCCCATGATATCTATTTCATGGAACAAAAAAATAAAATATAGTTAGTTAAATATAATAGTTAACAATATATATATATATATCTTAATATATAAAGTAGACTTCTTTAGATGCTCAGCAATCCACGGAAGGTGGGGCAAATGCTGCCACGTCAGCACTCTGATGCAACACATTTTCGTATGGGAAAATAATTCTCTTGGAATTGGCCTCTGTCTTAACACAAGAAAGCCCATCTAATCAATCCACTACAACTAAACCTTTATGTTACGCTTTGCTTCGACAACGAAACGTTGTCTCTACTTCTCAGTTCTCAGTTTCTCACCATTAACTCCGGCCCTTCAATCTCTCCCATAACGCTGAATTTAATTACCTTCTTCCCAATTGTAAAGATGAAATCCCTGGAAAAACAAAATCTAAAATCTTCCTCTCTGATTCGTAAAAATACCGTAGTCTAGAAATCTCGCTGCGTTGCTCAAAAAAAAAAATCTCGCTGCTTGAACAGAATCAAACCTACTTCTTCTTTCTTACAACACAACCTGAAACAACGGTGTCGTCCCAAATCTTCCGCTCTGATTTTAATTCTGGTCGTTGTTCCCATCTGGTCGTCACGCCCCTCCTCCGCTTCTGGGAGCTGATGGGAGTTGACATGGTCCTCCTTGATGAAAAGGTATATGTCCTTAGATCACCTCCAGTACGTTCGCACCCGCCAAGAAGGTTCTCTGCCGGATCCATCAGTTGAGTGGAATTGAATCGCTCTCGAGGTAATGTTGAATGATGTGTTTCTAGCACTTTCTCTTCCTCGCATCATGTAATGAACGATACTGCGATTAGCGTTTGGTGAGAATTGTTTTTTAAATACGGTGTTTGTAACTTCGATGTGGCGGTTAGGGTTGCGCATGAAGTGAATCCTATCCGGAGCGACCCAATGAGCCCCTATTATTACTCTCTTCGTCTACTCATTACCAGCAAAAGAAGCAAAATTGATCAAGGAATACAGAAGCAGTGTACACAACTGAAAGTGACCGTAAACAGTATATCTATTCATTTTGTAATACTGTGAGGTGATATCTCGGAGATTGGATGTTTCATGTTTGTTTTGTATGTTTCTAGGTATAGATGATGTAAGTGACAATTTATGAAACACTTGACAAAGACAAAGCTGAAGAGCTCACTGGACACGGTTAGTTACCTTGATTTAATCACAAGATTCGAACCCACACACCTTTCGTTAGTTTCCTCCAAGCTTCTTCTATCTAACTATTTCCTTTATGTTCTGTCATCCTTATAGGTCCTCGATCAGATTTACTTTTTTAATAAGGTGAACTGCTTACTGTTAATATACTCTATTGATACGGTACCAAAACAGATGCATGTTATAACCTGGAGGCAAAGGATTGGCTGGAGATGGAAGGAAAAGATGCATGTTCTAATCAGGTTTCATCGACAATATATGAACTCATGCTGTCTCTCAGTTCTGAATCTTCTGACTCATGTCTAACTCCCCCACCACATATTCTTATACAACAATAGACAAGAATAAGCTCAAACTTGATCTGATCACTGGCCATACAGGTTCGATTAATGGACTACACCATACATACTACGGCTTCACATCATGAGGTTAAAACTGATATACCTACGATTCTTCTCATGTTTTTACAGTAATTCACCATGAAAGAATATATGCAATTTCTGTTTTGGTCAATATTGCAGGCTCTGCAATAGTTCCAAGTTTATGAAGACTACTTCAAACTCCCAATAGAGATCTCAAAAATATTCATGCACTCTAAACAGAGGTGATTTTAGGAGTGTAGCTGTGATTAATTTGGTTTAGAAGTCACAAATGCATTTCTTACATTCTTTATGCAGATGCACGTTACAATGGGAAGCTATCACACGTCGCTTAACCAACAACTCAAAGGTTTATTCTTGCGGTTCGAGTTTGTCTGGTGTGCTTGCGCATGGCCCAGAAACTAATCTATGCGTAGCATTTACGTCTATAGAGTTTCCGTTCTCTGCTCAAGTTGCTCAGGTATCAGCCACTCAGAATCATTCTTCATTCGTATTGCAATCTGGAGAGGTTGGTAGCTTCTGTTTATACAAAAACCTGTCCTATTGAGTCTATATTTTGCTTGTCGTGTTCATTAATCTGTTTGGAATCTGGCACAGGTTCTCACATGTCGGGATAACTCATTGCATTTCTGTGGTCACTTATATACTAGCCGTCCAATATTTAGGCCTAAGTTTGTTGAGGCTTTGAAGGGAACTCCCTGTAAGCAGGTAAAGACTGATAGTTACCAATCTTATGTGCAAGGTTGCTGCGGGGCTGCACCTCACTGTGTTTCTATCAAGGGAAGGGCATGTGTTTACATGTGGATCAAACACACACGGACACCTTGGCCATGACAATACCTTGGACAGTCCAGTACCCAAAGCAGTTGAGTTTTTCAAAGCATTGGCCCTGTGGTCCAAATTGCAACGGGACAGAACTATGTTCTAGCGGTGACGCAGGATGGCTCGGTTTACTCCTTTGGCTCTGGTTCTAGCTTTTGTCTTGGTCATGGATAGCAGCAGGACGAGCACCAGCTGCGTATGATTCAGGGTTTTAAAAGAGAAGGTGTTCATATACTCTGTAATAAAACATCATTTGTTGTTAAATAATATATATTAATTATTATTTGTCACATTATTGAAACTCTTTATATATTACTTTAAAATATTATTTTTCAGTTGATATATCTTGGAGGTGGACTAATTTATTATTGTGAAAAAATCAATTATTGTAATTGTATTAAAGTTATACTCTTAAAAAGATTAAATTTGTTTTTCTTACTTTAAGATTTTTCTTCAACTATTTCAAAGTGAAATTGAAATGAAAAATAAGAAATATTATTCACTACTTTTTTCTTAACTTTTAAATTTCATAGTTCTAACAAAAAAAGTGAAAGTGATCTTTTTAACTCAAACTAACAAAAATCTAAAATAAATTACAATCTAATTTAAAAAATAAAAACATATTGTATATTTATAATTTCATTTTAAAGTAAATTTAAATTTTTATTAAAATGAAAATATAATTTTATTTAGTGTAAATTTATCCCGCCCGTAGGGCGGGCCAACCACTAGTATATATAAAAAAAATCGTTTTGTACACATACCAATAAGGAAATGGGGTTTCAGCTTTCCATTACTAATCTCCTCATAATTAGCCAGATCAAGGAAGTGATTATCATTTCGATAATCAGAAGGAGTTATTGTTGTGTCTCCTATGATTGTCATCTTGTATTGCTGCTTTGTAGGTCTATATTGACCCACTCCTACTCCAGTTATTTTAAAGGTGTCAATGACCTTCCATTCACCAACAGGTAGGTAGCGCTTGACACGGTACATTTGAGATCCCTTGCACGATGCCTGGATCTTAGCACCCTGTAAAAAACAGAGTAAAATATATACAAACGATTAGTTCTTTTCTTGAAATTTATGGTGTGTATATATATAGTAAAAGGGAATCTATCTTACAGTTTGGTCTACCAAGACGCACTCGAGAGTATCTCCTCCATAACTGGTGTTTTGCTTCTAGGAATTAAGCAGTTTCAGAGTCAGACGCCATTCATCTCGGTAAGGTTTGAGATCCTTGATCAGACACATTTTTGTAATCTCTTTTGACATTTTTGCTGTGAGAAGTCGATGGGCAGTCTTTACTTGTAGTCTCAGTATATATAGATGGAAGAAGATATCTAGGTTAAGCTGTATGTATGGGGAGGATAGATGTTGAGCCGATATTTTCTCCTTTCTGTTTTGTGACAAAATCATATATTTTGTAAGATACGTTATTGAAACTTAAATGCTATTAAATTTGTTTGCGCAAAAAGGGTTGTTAATTAGGGAAGTTCTATTTAATTTTAGAATATCTTGATGAACAATCATAGATATTGATAAAATATATACCGTATAAATCGCTAGGGAATATTTGAAGTATCTATTATAGTTTTTCTTTTTACTTGCTGAGAAGGTAATTATCGATTTAAGTAACTAACTGGATGTAAAGCAATATAAATCATTATATACGTAATCTTTTGCATTTAATTCAAAAACCGGAAAGATATTTTCGAAAACGTTTTCTGGTATAACCACAATCCAAGTTGCCAAACAGACTGAATTTTAAAAATGCTATCCAAGTATCCAATCAATCCCATTTTGTACTTGAGTTTTAATAAGATAGATGAATATGGTCTATATAAAAATAAGTTTGATTATCTTTCTGTAAAATAAAGCAGTCCTATATTTCTATCATTGAAATATAAAGTTAAACATGATACTATATCTAATAACAGAAACTAAAAATGCAATTTCAAAATAGCATTTGTAGACCCATCATTCATATTGATAGCATATTTTCAACACATGGTACAAAAATTCTGAATTAACAAATCTTATATTTTAGAGATCAAGATTTAATTGAAAATATTAGTATAGTTAAATTAATATCACAAAATTAATACAAAATAGTACATGATTTTAATATAATTACATAATTAATTAGATATTTAAAAGGTTTGTTTTAGTAAAAATAAAATATACATTTATAATTTAAATAATTATGAAATTAATTAAATATTTAAAAGGTTTGTTTAATTAAAAAACAAAATATAGATTTATATTTTAAATAAATACGAAATATATATTTATATTGTAAAAAAGAAAGATATGCAAATATTTTGTTAAGATGTTGAGAGAAAATATAGGAATATTTATTTGTTTTTTCTAGAATAATTAAAAAATTTAAATACATATACAAGAATTCATTTAATTATTTTCTAAAGAAATTGTCCAAATTGAAAAATCACACATGAAATAAGTCATGACTTCTCTTTTAATATAATAGATAAGGTATTCTGCAAATTATTTTTGTGACTATTCTTTAGTAGTATTTAGAGCATCATTATCCCTGGTTGTTAGTGGGTTGCTTAGACTAATATTGGATTAAAAGAAAATAAAAACCCCAAATTAACTTAAGCTTCGTTGCTTAATTAAGCCCACTCAAACAACTTCTGTTTTGGACACGTGTTGAGACGAGAAAAGAGAGAGGAGAGAGGGGTCGTCGATTTCGTCTCATCTCTCGGTTCTTTCTCTCTCTCTCTGTCTCTCCCGAAACTCTCAGTGACCGAAGGCGATTCTCTGTCTCTCTGTGGCTCTTCAACGACGACGGCGATGGACGGCTCTTCTTGGCTAGTCGACGGCATGAACGCTGATTTCCCTCTCTGTGGGTCTCGTCGACGGCGACGTCCGCTATCTCTCTGTGGCTCTCCGCAAATCTAAAGGTAAAGTTGACATTGTGTAACAAATATCATGCATGTCTTAGATTAGGGTTATTCTCGTTCTGATTGAAGTTTTGTGTGTTTGTTGGTTCGATTCCGTCTCACAACGGCGACGGAGGAGCTCTTTGTTGGTGGGTCTCCTCGTATCGATCAGGTAAAGTTTCATATTTTATTTGTTTTTCCTCTTTGATACTTGTTTTGAATTTTTGTATTTGTTTCCTCTTTGATACTTGTTTTGAATTTCTTTTGAACAATTGGGATTTGTTCTTCTGTTTCATGACATTGTTCAATTTTTTTTTCAAGTTTGTTTCAATTATGATCTGTTTCGTGTGTTTGATTCTGTCTATAGATTATGTATCTTGTGTCTTAGATGGATCAACTGTGAATCGTTTGTTGCAAGTTTGTGTAGCTATTCTTGTTGGCTTGGTTTCTGGATGTTGATTCTCTTTTGTTTTTCAGGTTGTGTCGCCAGAGAAT
>WHPY01000058.1:1242695-1267975 GCA_019776045.1 Brassica rapa x Raphanus sativus | reverse complement strand
TTTTTTTTTTTTTTTTTTTGAACAACAACTAACAACAAAATATTAGTAATAATTAAAAAAAGTAAGAGGGACACATAAATAAAGGGATGATATTAGACTCCTGGGCTTTGAAAAGGAGGTAAAACGTTTGGGCCTGGTTTTGTAATTTTAATCTTCTTAAAAAGATTTACCAAGGTCCGAAGTAATTAGGAAATTGACCCTTTTTTCTTTTCTTTAATTTTATTTTTATTTACGAGAAACAGACTTTGGACTGGACGTTGCGATTGATAGATAGAGAAGAGAGATTTCAAAGGGAGGAGATGGAAGTGAGTAGTAATGACGGAAGCAGCTTCAAAGACGCAGACCTTGATCTCTACACTATTCCTTCTCAATCCAGTAACGTCTCCTTCTCCTTCCTCTGTAACACGAATCACTTTCTTCTAGGGTTTGATTTAAATCGATTTGGGGATTTAACTGATTAGGTTGGTTCGTATGGGAGGATATACACGAAATCGAGAGACGCGAGTTCGTCGAGTTCTTCAGCGAAACCTCCATCACTCGAACCCCTAAAGTCTACAAGGAGTACAGAGACTTCATCATCAACAAGTACAGAGAAGACACATCTCGCCGCCTCACCTTCACCAGCATCCGCAAGCACCTCGTCGGCGACGTCAATCTCCTCCGTAAAGTCTTTCTCTTTCTCGAAAACTGGGGTCTGATCAACTTCTTCCTCAAGGAAAGTGATGATTATGAGGAGGAGAGTGAAGTTAAGTTCGAACAGGGAACTCCTTCCGGGATCCGTGTAACCGCCACTCCTGTTTCCATGAGACCTGTTACCTTACCTCCCCACGTTGAGGAAAGAGCTGAGCCTGCGTTTAAGTTCTCGCCGCTCACTTCTTATTCAGATGTGTTCGCTGATTTCAAGAAGCCGTTGTTGGTCTGTGGGCGTTGTGGAGAACGTCCTTTCTATCAACATACCAAGGTATACCCTTTTTTTGTTTTGTTTTGTTTGTTTCTTGTCTGTTTTATTTATTAACATACTATGTTTGGGGGCAGAGTAATGTCACTTTATGCGACAAGTGTTTCAAGAACGGAGACTATGGGGAGAACAACTCAGCAGATGATTTCAAGCTTATTGGGAGCTCTGGTACAGCTGACTGGACCGAGGAGGAGACCCTTCTCTTGCTAGAGTCTGTGCTTAAACATGGAGACGATTGGGAGCTCATTGCACAGAGTGTTTCTACAAAGACTAGACTTGATTGCATTTCCAAGCTCATTGAGCTTCCTTTTGGAGAGTTTCTGATGGGGTCTGCCTCTGGAAGACTTAGATCCTCTATCCCCACCTCCGAGGATGGAAACGTTTCGTCTCCTTCCAATGTTGTTGAACGTATGAAGGCTGACGGTCAAGAACAGAAGGAGACAGAGACAAGGGAAGATAAGGAAGAAGATCATGTCGTCGATGAAGATGAGCCTCCAGCAAAAAGGAAACATGTTGCAATGCTATCAGATGGTGATTGTTCACTTTTGAAACAGGTTAATAAACATCTTTCCCTATATGATTGTAATATAGCAAAGAGTGCTGTCAAACTTTGGTGGAGTCTAATTTTCATGAGATAACATAATTGTGCAATAGGTCGCAGCAATGGCATGCAAAGTTGGTCCATCTGTCACAACCGCTGCTGCAAAAGCTGCAATTGCTGCTCTTTGTGATGAAGCCTCTTGTCCAAAAGATATTTTCGAAACAACTGGTGATTCTGCAGTTTACAGGTTCGGTTCTCCAACCCTTTAACATTTGGTTCTCATGTCGGTTTCAAGTCTAATCTAATAACAATTCTCAGAGCTGATGGAGACAAAGATACATCAGATATGGAGGAACAGGAAGAAGACAAAGGTAATTATTGTATAATGGTCCAATTAGTATTCCCTGATTTAGAATGAAAAGCTGGAAACTTTATAGGTTTATAATCCGTTGTTTCTTCTCAGAAGGGACTCAGGAGGATCTACCTGTAGGTTTAAGGATGAGAGCGTCAGTGGCAACAGCTCTTGGAGCTGCGGCGGCACACGCAAAAATACTGGCTGATCAAGAAGAAAGAGAGATGGAACTGTTAGCTGCGAGTATAATAGATCAACAGGTTGGTTTGTTCGAAAATTAATAAAGATAGGAACGTTTATGGGTCGTCTCCTTTCCACACTCTCTGTTTTGTTGTTTTAAGTCTTGTTCCATCGTTGTCTTCATTTAATTCCCAGCTGAAGAAGATGAAGAGCAAGTTGAAGTTTCTGGACCACTTGGAATTGATAATGGACGCGGAAGAACAAGTGATGGAGGGTGTAAAGGAAACAATTCTCCAAGAGAGGATTAGCGTTTTGCAATGCGCGTTTGGTGACGGTATTACAAAACGTTGGGATAATATGTACGTGAAATAGTGATCCTTTGTTGGTCCGTAGGAGGATGATGTTTGAGATTAAAAGAGGATGTGTTTTTGTAAGACTTTTGTCCGTTTGGGTGGTCTCTCTTGTTTTTAACCTTACGAGTTAGGTTGTTGACTTGTTACATTTTACTGTAGAATGGTCTGACCAATTAATGGATGGATGGGTCTCTTCTAAATTCATACGCACATTATGACGTCTAGAAATTACAAGAGAAAAAAAATCATTTTCTGTGTTCCAATTGTTTTCTATAAAATAAGTCTATAAGTTGGTTACAACGCCTTCCTCAAAAAACCTTATTCATCAGCTTCCTTGTTGTCTCCGTGTGTGAGATCTCTCTGCGCTCCGGCCACCATCAATCGGCAAAACATTCATCAACTCCGGTTATAACAAATGAAATCTGAATACCAATACCACGAGGTTCTCTTCTCTCTCCTCATCCTTGTTTGAAAAAATGAGTGTGATAAGAGTCTCCATGATGTTTCCTGAAACAGGATTACATAAGAAACTCGAGAGGTGTTGACCTGTTTACTTGTAGATGGATTCCATCATCTTCTCCCAAAGCTCTTGTTTTCCTCTGCCATGGTAAATTTGTTTTTAACTCTCTTTTTTTTTTCAAAAACTCTCTTTTTTTTTTCTGGTGAGTTGTTCAAGAGGATTGAATTACAAGAGTAGAAATATAAACCACGAAAATCCATTTGCAGGTTACGGAATGGAGTGTAGCGACTCCATGAGAGGTGCTTAATCGATCCTCTTCCTCCATGCATTAGATCAGAGGAATATTTTAGATTATCTCCAAATAAAAAATTGATTCTTTTTTTTTCCGTTCATGAATATAATAACTACATAGCACTGACTTGGCGGTGGGTTATATGACATTTAGTTATCTAGTTTTTTTTATCCATGCATGGCTCGCTATGTTTTTCTTTTTATGTGCTCTTGTGTTGAGTTATGAATTTTAATATATTGAAGAAAACAGGGGATAAATTATTTAATCTTAGTAAGATATGAGATGTTTAGCTAACTAAGATTATCATGTTAGGACATTTTTGTGTTATCTTCGCTGTGAACCCTTTAGAACCATTTAAAGGATATGGTGGTGTGATAAATGTTATTTCTTAAATGCATTTGATAAGTAAAGTCATCTACAGTTTGAGTTTTAGGAAGGGTGGGTCAACAAGTCTTATGTGGTTGGTTTGGGTTGGCGAACGACCCCTAGACCATGCATGTTATTTAATTGCATTTAATTTTTAACCATCCCTCGGCCAGAGTACCATCTTCTACCAAATTAATTAACTACCCTTCTCGATAATCGCATTTTATTTTCAAGTCTTCTACATATATGTTGTATATGTTACATGAACTGTAAAAATCTTAGATATATGGCTAGGTGGTTGAGAAAACTGATTATGTTAGGTAGGTGTTTGAAACTAAACCTAGTATTGATTTTGACCAAACAACATTTTGTTCGGTTTTAGAATGCGGAATCAGACTGGCTTCAGCCGGTTATGCGGTTTTTGGAATGGACTATGAAGGTCATGGTCGGTCCATGGGATCACGTTGCTACATCAAGAAGTTTAGCAACATTGTAAATGATTGTTACAACTATTACACCTCTATTTGTGGTATGACATTTACAATACAACAACACCTTCGTCCATCACTTCTTATTTGGATTTGTCTCCACCCTATAAACCCATGTTTCTTAATTTTTTCTAGCGCAAGAGGAGTACATGGAGAAGGGCAGATTCTTGTATGGAGAGTCCATGGGAGGTGCAGTCACTTTATTGCTTCACAAGAAAGATCCTTCCTTTTGGAATGGTGCCATTCTTGTCGCTCCAATGTGTAAGATATCTGAGAAGGTGAAGCCACATCCAGTGGTGATAAATCTGCTAACTAGAGTCGAAGAGATGATACCTAAATGGAAAATAGTTCCAACAAAGGACGTCATTGACGCTGCTTTCAAAGACCTTGCCAAGCGAGAAGAGGTCTCTCATCTAAGTCTCATGGAATATTAATAATTACTCACCATGTAAAAGATTCTTCTATAGACAGACTATAGACAGATATGTTTTTTTGGGCGGTGATTGCAGGTAAGGAACAACAAGCTGATTTATCAAGACAAGCCTAGACTCAAGACCGCACTTGAAATGCTTAGGACAAGCATGAACCTCGAAGACACTCTCCACGAGGTTAATTGATTCATTTCTTTTTAAAGTTTCACATGAGAGCATACAATTTTTTAAAACCTTAAAACGTATTAATTTCTTAGGTCACATATTACCCCTAACAAAATTGCTTGGCCAAGAAGGCACGTCAATGCAGAGTCTTCGATCATCTGATTTTTTTTTTTTGGCAGATAACAATGCCCTTCTTTGTGTTACACGGAGAAGCAGATATAGTGACGGATCCAGAGATAAGCAAAGCATTGTACGAGAAAGCTAGCTCAAGGGACAAGACTCTCAAGTTGTATCCTGGGATGTGGCACGCTCTGACGTCAGGTGAGCCTGATTACAACGTGGATCTTGTTTTTGCTGACATCATCAGTTGGCTTGACCATCGAACCGCTGACCCAGCCTCTCTCACCGTCACTCCTATAAGAGCTAATACCACTGCTAGTGTTGAAAGGGTTATTGTTGACGGCATTAATAACGGTCAAAGGAGACCTAGACGCGCCTACTTCAATCTCCTTTGTGGTTTGAACGGCGGTCGTTTGGTTCCTCGATCTGCTATGTAAAACGTAATAGTTTTTAAAACATTGTGTTTCTCAGTGAAGTCACCTGGAATCGAGTGAGTTACTCTGATTATTTAGTATGTGGATTATTAAAAGGTTGGTCTCATTCATGGTTAGAAAAATCTATATATGGCCCAGAGAGGTATGAACTATATTCTCTTTTAAGAAAAGTGTGATTGAGATGTTGTTAGTGCTGAAAACGATTGAAGTCTTGCAGGTATCTTCTCAATTTTTGTATTTTTACGTTAATTTTGGCCGAAGTTGGTAACAAAAGTTTTAAAATCGGTGTGAGGTCCCGGTCTAAAGTACATTGACAATGAGTAGAAAAACGGCAATCAAAAATAACAAAAAGGAATGAGAAAAAAATATTATATAACGAAAAGAAACGACGCTGCTTCATGAAGAAGATGTTGTGGTGGTCTCTTCCTGCCTCTGGTCGCCAAAGACACGCTGACGGAAATCTTTGACCATAAGTGGGAGTCCTTGGCGCAGAGACACCTTTGGTTCCCAACCTAGAAGCTCTTTGGCCTTTGTGATGTCTGGTTTCCTCTTGTGTGGGTCGTCCTCTGTGTTTGGTCTAAACTCTATCTTTGCGTTTGGGTCTATCGTCTCTTGAATCACCTGCCATTCACTTATGTTGGGTCAGATTCAAAAGACTTTTGACAGAAATCGTAACAGGAGGAGACCAAAGTAGCTAGACTAGAGAGAGAAAGAGAGACCTTAGCAAGCTCAAGCATGGTGAATTCACCAGGGTTACCAAGGTTAAATGGCCCAACGTGTTCTCCTTCCATCAACCTCATCAGACCCTCCACCTATCACATAAACAACAACCCAAGTTGTATTACCAGGAATATAGTAATATTAACTCCCTGAAACTGAAAGTTACAATAGAGTATAAAAAAGGGTGATAGCCTTGGTAATTTGAAATCAAACTTTTATCTATTCCTTTGATATATAATTATGTAATATAGTTTAGGAGGAAAAAGAGAGGGAGTTTACCAGATCAGAGACAAACTGGAAACTCCTTGTCTGCTTGCCATCGCCATAAACAGTCAATGGCTCTTTTCTTAATGCCTGCAACAGCAACACTTAATCATCCTTCACTTAATCTCATTGACTATTTATTAACTCTGTTTTTTTCTTTTTATTTAATTACCTGGGCAACGAAGTTGCTAACCACACGACCGTCGTCAATACACATCCTTGGCCCATATGTGTTGAAGATTCGAGCTATCCTAACCTGTTCCTCGTAATCAGTCATATATATATATTTTTTCTGTATATAAATCAAAACACACACACGCACACATACCTCAATGTTAGCTCCTCTGTGGTAGTCCATGGCCAACGTCTCGGCTGTACGTTTCCCTTCATCGTAACAACTCCGAACACCTGTCACAATCCATAAACCGCTCAACTACAATATTCAGCATGAAGAATAAAAAAAAAAACGAAGAAATTAAAGGACGTAAGTTACCGATGGGATTAACGTTACCCCAGTAAGTCTCAACCTGAGGGTGCTGGAGAGGATCTCCGTACACCTCACTCGTACTAGTCAGCAGGAACCTGGCTCCCACTCTCTTGGCTAGCCCCAACATGTTCAATGTCCCCAACACATTCGTCTTTATCGTCTTGACCGGATTGAATTTGTAGTGAACCGGAGAAGCCGGACAGGCCAGATGGTAGATCTGGTCAACCTCAAGAAGGATGGGTTCGACGACGTCGTGCCTGATGAGCTCGAAGTTTGGGTTGCCGAAATGGTGCATCACGTTATCCTTACTTCCCGTGAAGAAATTATCAACGACCATCACCTTGTCTCCTCTCGCAATCAATCTGTCCACCAGGTGTGACCCCACGAAACCGGCCCCACCGGTCACCACCACCCTGAGCACTTTGCGTTTCAGACCCAGTGGGATTCTTACTCCTGCCGATGCCGATGCCGATGCCGATCCGATCCCATACTCGATGCTGGATGATTTCCTCTGCGCCAAGGCCAACGAAGATCTCACTGAAATGGGATCCGAGTAGTAGGGAACCGGTTGGCTTGAACCGGATGGAGAGAACAACGTGAAACCTAATGAGGCGATTGCAATGCCGATGAGTACGCAGACGAGTCTCTGTTCTCTTTGTATGTAAAGAATCGCTACCAACCACGGCTTAGTTGGCTTCCGATAGTAAGCTTGAGATTCTGGTTGCTCAGTTGCGTGACGCCGTGAAGCCATCTTCTTCTTGAGAGAGTTAGCGATTGAGCTGAAGAGAGAGAAGTGATCGGAGTGTATTTGAATTCTGGGAGTGAATATGACTTTGCTCCCTTTTAAATAGAAGCCGCGTTACAGTTTAAGCCTCATTCTCACTATTATTACAATGTATTGCCCTTCCAATTAGGCCTCTTTCAGCCACATTCATTAATAATACTCTGCGCAAATGTATTTTTCAAAAATATATTATTATTTATTTTTCATGTTATTATTATATATCATATATATGTCATCGTATATTTAGTTATATATTATACGCACTATTATATAAATATTTATATATGTTATACGTACTATCATATAAATAATCAGTATTCTTAAAATTTTGTATGAAATACAAAAACTATAATTTAAGTTGGTATTTGAAATTGATATTTGTATTTTATTTTTCTTATATATATTGAAAAAATATTTTAGTAAAAATCAATTTTTGAATATATATAGAATCTATTTTGATATAAATAAATTTTAAATTATTAATTTTAATTTGAAATATGTATATAAAATTAAAAACCTTTTTTATAATTATCTTAAACAAAATTTTTTTAGGTAATTAAATTGAGTCATTTCGTATATCTTAAAACTAACCCACATAAATAGTTTCTCAAAATATTATAGACTTCCAATTTTTCTTAATAAATTAAGTTCATTATTTTTTTTCTCTTATTATACTATTCATATTTCTAAATAACATTATATTTTTGTACTGCTATTCATGTTTTTAAATAATTTCCAAAAGTATTTTAGTTTTAATAATGTAGATTTACAAAATTAAATAACTCGTTTCAAATTATTTTACTGAATTTACAGGTATTATACTTATCAGTCGCCATGAATCCATTTTTAACTTTTTTATTCATTGTTATTAAGATCTCCTGACAAGTTTTATTGATTATCATACAAACCTGTCCAAGTACTATACAAAACCTGTCCAAATAAACCGGTCCTGACAAGTTCTCTAAGAGCATGCCCATTAGGGGTTCATGGGTGGGGTTCACACCCTTCCCAAAAAAAAAAAATAATAAAATATATGAATAGTGATGAACCCCTCTCTCCTAAAGTTCTTTGGGATGAACCCCTCTCTCATGAAGTTCGTCACTGTAGCGTGGGCCCCACGTGTCGTGGTGGCCCGCGATTGGTCTATCTTTTTTTTTTTTTTTANACGATTTTTTTTCTCACCGTTCTCTTTTATATAGACGATAGGATTATTGTATTTATCTTTAACGTAGTTTAGAAGTCTTCGAAAACCTTCTGGGTACGAGTAGTAGAGTACGCCTCGATTTTCCTGTGTGGAAAAAGAACAATGAATATAGAATTTGTAAACTATTATGTTTATCTATAAAAAGGAATATTCAACTAAAACGTTACATACCCCTGGTCCAATTAGGTGGTTACTATGATTTTTTTCTGATCACACGTAAAGTATAAAAAATTAAGATTAGGTTACGAGTTTCACTTGAATTTACTCAAATACAAGAAAAGTTTTTTTTTTTTTTTTTTTTTTTAAAAAAAAATCAAAAGAAAAATGGAAAAAGTTTAATAATAAAAAATTAAAAGGATGAACCCCAAGAGGGGTTCATTGATGGGGGTGCTCTAAGAAGTTTATTTTAGAGTTTGAGATGGAAACTATTTACAAAACATGTATATATTAGAATACATAATGCCAAACACCACGTTGATAAGATAAAATAAGAAATGGGATTGAATAAGACCTAACCCCATCTTATAGAATGGCTCAACCACTTAAGGTTTGACTTGGAACACTAGAGCTCCATATAGACCGGTTAGCATTAATTTCACACCACCGGAAGATCAGAAAGACTAAGAGCATCTGCATCGGCGATTCTAAGTCCGTCCCTTTGATTTTTTGGATCGAAATTAAATCAAAAACAATAAGGAACAAAGCAAACGGGCCTAAAATAAGGGCCGAAATGTTGCGTCCTTTAAGGCTACGTGGCATCAGTTTAGTGGTCGATGATATCGAGACCAAACATCTCGAGCATTGTTTGGTCTTTCACGATTTCATTCTTGTCTCTTTTCCCAAATCGAGAACCAAACATCGAGAGATCGAAGATCCGATCTCTTCCATCTCCGATCCCCGATCTCGTCTTCTCATCATCTCCGATCTCCGATCTCATCATCTCCGTTCTCTTCCATCTTCTCCGTTTCATCCTCTCCGTCTGCGTCTTCTCTGATCTCTTCTATCTACGCTCTCTACGATCTCTTCATCTCCTGTTTCATCATCTCTGTTTCATCATCGCCATTGCATCATCTCCGTTTCATGCGTTTCATCATCTGTTCGATCTCGATCTCTTCAACTCGTTGGCGGTGGCGGTTCGTTTCGGTTCCAGAGTTCAATCGAGGATGGCATCTTGAATTTTCTCAAATATATTATTTTAGTGAAGTACCTTTCCTTTCTCAAATATACCTTTATCAAGACAAGCCTAGACTCAAGACCGCACTTGAAATGCTTAGGACAAGCATGAACCTCGAAGACACTCTCCAGTCTCCACGAGCTTAATTGATTCATTTCTTTTTAAAGTTTCCCATGATCAGCGTACAATTTTTTAAAACCTTAAAACGTATTAATTTCTTAGGTCATATATTACCCATAACATCATTGCTTGACCAAGAAGGCACGTCAATGCAGAGTCCTAGAGATAATCAAAGCATTATACGAGAAAGCTAGCTCAAGGGACAAGACACTCTCACATTGTATCCTGGGATGTGGCACGCTCTGACGTCAGGTGAGCCTGATTACAACGTGGATCTTATTTTTGCTGACATCATTACTTGGCTTGACCATCAAACAGCTGACCCAACCTCTCTCACCGTCACTCCTATACGAGCGAATGCCATTGCTAGTGTCGAGAGGGTTATTGTTGACGGTGTTAGTAACGGTCAAAGGAGACCTAGACACGCCTACTTCAATCTCCTTTGTGGTTTGAACGGTGGTCGTTTGGTTCCTCGATCTGCTATGTAAAATCTACATAATAGCACAGAGACTTATGAACTATATTCTCTTTTAAGCCAAGTGTGATTGAGATGTTGTTAGTGCTGAAAACGATAAAGTCTTGCCAGATATTTTCTCAGTTTTTGTATTTACGTTAATTTTGGCTGAAGTTGACAAACTAGGGTAACATATGAGCTAACATTCTGGTCGCCAAAGACACGCTGACGGATATGATATTGTTCGTTATGTTTTCTATCGGTTCGGATGCCACTAAATCTCTGAACCATTAGCCATTTACAACCAAGTGCCAACAACATTCATCCAGAAATCAAACTGTTTTTTTCTCCTTTCCTTATGGTAGACAAAAGCTAAAGCAATCTGTTAATTTACATAACCTTTCTTTTACACGTTAACACTATCTATAACCAAAATTTAAATATGGCAATAGATTTTAATTTCCAAGAGAAACTAAATACAAAATCAAGTAATAATCTGCTTCTATTTATTTTCTTCTGTAATCTGCTTCTATATAGATTTTAAATTGTGAAAACTTATTTGTCAAATTATAAACGTCTGGGCTAACAGGCTAACAGAGAAAGATAACCCACGATATTATTAAACATGAAGTTATAGTTTAGGAGGTATACTAAAACAAGAGCACAATGTATAACACAATTACAAACATAAATGGATTTATTTTCTTCTGTAATCTGCTTCTATATAGATTTTAAATTGTGAAAACTTATTTGTCAAATTATAAACGTCTGGGCTAACAGGCTAACAGAGAAAGATAACCCACGATATTATTAAACATGAAGTTATAGTTTAGGAGGTATACTAAAACAAGAGCACAATGTATAACACAATTACAAACATAAATGGATTGTCTTGGATCACTTCACACATGGAAGCTAACATTATTTCACTTCTCACCGAGACTGAGAATGCTTTGAGTGAGATAATTGATTCAGACCTTGATCTTAGGCTTCTTCACGATCATCACCGAGCAATGAGCATGATGAGCACAGTAATCACTGACGCTCCCGAGAACCGCCCTGTCCAAAACAGATAAGTGATGATTGTCCGGAATCAAGGAGAAGAGTATATTAGAAAGATGGGGGATAAGTTTACCTCTTGATAGCTCCATAACCATGGCTTCCAACAACGAGAAGAGAAGCATGGTGTTTATCAACAACCTCGCAAAGGACATTCCTTGGATCGCCTTCAAAAACTTCTATCATTGCGCCATGAACCTAGACAACAAACCTAGCATTATTGTAGAGTATCTAACCAAATTAAAAAAAAAATTGTTAAGAAGAAAACTTGTAGTTTGTCTCGAAGGTTGAAGCTTTTGAATGATAAAAGGATTCACAGGACCAAAGCTGATCTAATCCGATATAATAAACATAAAAGTCCAAGTCTTTTTTTCTATTCAACTTATATCAAAGCTTTGACCTATATATATATATCCATACCGACTTGCTCTGACAGAGTGATTTGGCTTTCTCGACAACCTTAACAGCGGTATGCTTCAAATCAGCATCAACATAAGGCACAACCTCCGCAGTTCCTGAACCAAACCAAAAAAACCCACAAATCATCTCTCCATAGAAACAGAACCCTAAGAAAGAAGGCAAAGAGGTTACCGGGGCCCGCGAGACCAACGGCGGAGACGGCGTTAGGTTTGGCGTGGACGATGATGAGCTTGAAAGGGAAATTGGGAGCGTAGGGAGCGAAGAAACGATCGAGAGTCCACTCCAATGCGTAGGTGCTCTGCTCGCTTTCGTCCACACCCACTACCATCACTGGTTTCTCCTCTCCTGTAGCCATCACTCTCTCAAACTATCCGAAGACGCTGATCTGCTTAGAAGATCCTAGAATGTGAGCACAGAAACCAAAGCTTTCTGCCCCCCGGTAGATACAAACAAGTTTTATTGATGACAAAAGGAAGTATCTGTGTACAAATACAACTGAGGAGATAGAAAATGGAGGATTTTACGNAGGGAAATAACTAGGGGTGGGCAAAAAACCCAAACCGAACCGAACCGAACCAACCAAACCGAAGTTAAACCGAACCAAACCAAACCGTGCTTTTATGTAACCCAATTGGTTCATGTTTTACTCAACCCGAACGGTTTGGTTTGGTTTGGGTTTAAACCGAACCAAACCGAACCAAACCGATAATCCAATATATATATAGTAAAAATATATATGATATATATATATATATATATATGTATTAACATATTGTAAATTTTAGTTAAAGTTTTGTTTTTCATTTTTTCATAACTTCCATATCTTAAAAAAAAATTATAAATACGATTCAAATAATACTATTATATACAAAATCATGTAGCATAAGTTTTTATGTTTTCACTCTATTATTTATGAGTTGATTATTTTTTAATAAAAGTATAAAACTGATGCCTTCATATTTTATAACCAACTCAAACTACACCGAACCAAACTAAACCATAATAATGTAAATCGAACTAAATCTAAACCAAACCGAACTGAACCAAACCGAATTAAACCCAAACTGAACCCAAACCAAAGCTACTTTGGTTTTAATTGGTTTAAGTTTTATAAAATCCAAATTACCCAAACCAAACCGAACCCAAACCGAACCCGAAACTAAACCGAAATGCCCACCCCTATTTTACGCCCTTTACACAATTTTATCTTTTATGGCCCATCAATGGATTTTACGGGCTAACGGCCCAAATTAAGTTTGATGGAGGATTAATTTGGGAACATGGATCTATGATAGGTTATCTGAAGAATATGCACCCCAAATACATGCAAAATTTCTAAGTTGACTAACCAAATTTATAAAAATAATTTAATTTATATTTATAGAACTATATTTATTTAAATAATTATTTATATTTAAATAAATAAATATAAAATATTTTTAATGGTTTCAAATTATATGTTTTCAAATTCAAAATTTTTATAATAATTTCGAAAAATTCAATTTCTTCAAAAATATGTTTTCATATTTTCTTTTTAAATTTCGAAAATTGTTTTTGTTTTTTTAAAATTTTATTTGAAATTTTTATTTTTTAGAACACGATGACAATAACTAATGTAATTAAACACAATCACTTAGAATTTATATATTTATATATTTGTAGAACTAATTTAAGATAATTATAAATATATGAACAAAACGTATTATATATAAATAAGACACAATAGATAACACAACCAATAATTTGATTTGGCACAACGGTTGAGTATATGGTCCAATATATGAATACCCAAATCTATAAAGAAAATAGAAAAGCAGGAGGAACAGAGAAAGAAAAGCTTGTTTAGAGAGGAGAAACATAGTTGAGACAAAGCAGAGATTGATAAGCTTAAATTAATCAGCTTTGAGTATTTTTTTTCGTACATGAATTCATTATAAAAACACAAAGGGTGTTCAAAAAAGTGAATCAAAATTGAGACTTTGAAGACAAAAAGGCTAATTACAGAGAAACGTTAAGAAGCATTTTTGGAGTCGTTCATGAATCCAAAGTACCAACACTCTTGTCTCTTTGGAAGCTATAAAATCTCAAAATTACGCACCACCCAAAAAAATTGCATAAATGGAGAACCCTCACAGAGTCAGGTAACTATGATGAGAAAAGACAAACATGGTAGGGAAGGGAAGGCTGTAATAGAACACTACCTTGATGGACAAAAACCCGTTTTCTGCACGGGACTCCTCAACCAGTACAAAGTACATGGTCTGCCAAACATTATGCTTTCATTATCATATAATTTATTGGCCCTTTAAGATTCGAGTGCTTCTTAAAGTACCAACCACCAAATATCCAAAATTCATGGGTACTTTAAGAAGCACTCGAATCTTAAGAGCCAATAAATTATGTCTCTACACCATAAATCGATCAACCTCAATCCCAACCACTTGCGAGATCAAACCCATGAAATATAAACGAAGTTGGATGCACATATTCAAAGGAAGAGGGTCTAATGATTGAGCTAGGCTGTGTTTCGGCTTGAACATCCATGGATGACCTAGGCTGTGTACGCACAGATCAAAAGAAGAAATGGAAAGTACGCCAATGTGATATATAGTTATTTTTGTTGATTTTATAATCAATGTTACATCACTTATGCATAAATAAAATTTCTAGGGATGTCTAAAATGAAATATCGCACGTAAAATAAAATGGTGACTTCTATTTTAATATAGTAGATAGTTGTGAAGAAAATATAATGCACATAAGGTGTTCGATGAAATGTGCCAATGATGTTGTTTTGTGTTTTTGTGTGAAACTGATGTTGTTTTGTAATGTTTCAGTAGTGATAACGACGTCATTTTCATTGAAAGTTATGAGTGGGAAGTTTTAGCAAAAATATGGAGAAACTTGCTATGCAGAAGGGAAAATTTAGTTTCTGTAAACATGCCTCACAGTCTGTTTATGGCCTTATTTTGGCTTAAATATGTACAAACAACAAGTCTGGTACACGCTGCCATACAAAGAGATGAGTGATCTGAAGGTGTTATGTGATGGAAGTACAAATTTTCAGAAGATGTGTAATGCTGCGCCATGGAGTAGGCTTGTTGAGGTGTATATGGAGCATGGAAATGCTCACAGTTAGGATGAGGAGAGTGCAAACAGAAGCGGTGATAATGCTTGTTGTAACTTTGGTGAAACTGAGTCAAATGAAGAAAATACTAGTCAAGAACATGTAGAAGCAATTGTTGCTAACTTTGTCGATGAGGTAGAGGATAACGAAGCTCTAAGAGATAATCCTCCAAACTTTGATGGTGAGGAAGAAGATATTGGTGGTGAGTATGAGAGATGGAGAATAGGAAGTGGATAGTTGAAGATCATGTAAATTTTTGAGAGTATTACTGAGTTTAAGGAAGCCATATTAGAATATGTGTGCGTTGTTAAAAGGCTGGAATGTGAAATATACGAGATGAGAAGTGAAATAAGTGAGGCTAAATGTGCTGTAGTTAGTGACATTCCCTGTGGCTGGAGGATATATTATTCCCTCGAGAAATCAGTGAAGAAATATATGGTGAAAGCATATCAAGAAGAGCACTCGCGTACCCTGATGGGTATTGCAAATTACTAACTGACCGAGTTACTACTGAGCTATTGATAAACGAGATTAAAAATGATATGGATTGATGCAAAGGGTCATTCAAGACATCATTCAAGACCGCCACCAGTTGACCGTGACACATGATATTGCTCGGAAGGCGAGGAAGAAAGCACTAGAGATGATAAATGATGAGTTTGATCAACAATTTGCAAGTATGAAAGAGTACAAAGCGACATTCTTATGTAAGTTTTGTTTAGTGATCTGTTTTGTTTGTTCAGTATTATGTGAACTAACATTTGATCATCGAATCCCGGTTCCACAATTGATTTGGTAACAACAACTAGAGAGGATGGAGTCGAAATCTTTGATACATTTTATGTCTGCTTCAAAGCACTTAGAAATATATGGCGAGCTCACTGTATCCTTAATTTTTGAAGTCATGGTTGTTTCTTAAAGTCATCATCAGCTGGAAAACTGCTTGCAGCAGTAGAAAGAGACGCGAACAATCAAATGTATCATGTTGTGTGGGGTGTTGTTGAAGTTGAGAACACTGACAACTGGAAATGGTTCATTCAGCTATTGAAAACTGACTTTAACCTTGAAAATGGTGATAGGTTTACTCTGATTTCAGACAAGAAGAAGATATTTACATGTTTCATTAACTGGTTTAATTATATTTTTCATTTGTGACAACATAAAAAAACATTTAGATGTTCTTAGGGACTGTTAAAAGTAGTCGAGGAGGAACTTCCTATGGCGGAGCACCATATGTGTTAGACACGTATATGGAAATCTAAAGAAGTTACACCCAAATAAACCTCAGTTTAAAAAACTGTATGGGAAGTTTCAAACAGCGTCAAAGAGGGTGATTACTAGATGGTATTGAAGAAGGTTAAGGCATTTGACATTCAAGTATATAACAAATTGATGGCAAGGGATCATACTACTTGTTGTCATGCCTTCTTTAACACTACTTCTAGCTGTGAAGATGCACTCAATAACTTCTTTAAAACTTACAATAGTGGTCTGGAGAAAGCTTGGTCTTTCCTGCTGGTAGAGATGCTAGAAACAGTGAAACGACAAGCCATGGTTAGGATTGAGTTGAGGAATAACAAACTAACCAGATACAAAGCCAAATACAATTTGAAAGTGCCAAACACTATAGCGACTGAGGAGGAGCAACCCATCAAATGGTGTAAGAAACGCACTCATGGACCAAATGGTGTTTCTGAAAAATCAACATCTTAATCAGTTAATTTTTTTTTAAACAATAATCAGTTAATATTTAGAATTGAACATGTACTTGTATTATGTGGGATGTCACAGGGATTCCGTGCCGGCATGCATTGAAAGTGTTTGTGGATAAGAAATTGAAAGCAGAGGATTATGTGGCCGATTGTTATTTGGCTGCTACTTGGAAAATGCAGTATAACGACTTTATCTCTCCAGTGAAGGAATGAAATTTTGGAAGAAAGCTACTGGTTCTCAACTTGAACTGCCACCTAGAGACACTAACAAAGGTAGAAAGAAGAAACCACAAAAAAGAAAGAAGACAATTCAAGAGTCTACTACTAAAAGAAAAAAAGTATTCAGGTCCTTGAAAGTTATTCATTACTATAGATGTGGTCTGGCTAGACACAACTCTTTGCATTGTTCTAATGATGGAGCTCCTAATAAGCCTAACAGTCGGTGTAAGCGAATTCGATGACAATGAACTGTAACGAAGGCCCAAGCCAGCCAACTCAATCCTCTAGAATTAATGAATAAATTTGGTATCTTCTCACTTAACAATCTTTAATCATGTTTCAGTTTTAAATATAATCATACAAGAATGTTTGCTGTTCTTTTTTGTAGGTTTTGGTGATGCTTAGAGCATCTCCAACCCACCCATATTTTTCCTCTGTAATAGCATTTAGAGTCAAAATCACTCCAACCCATCTCTATTTTACCTCTAAAATAAATATTGCCATTTTTCTTCTATTTATAGAGGAAAAAATAATATTCCTCTATATTTTACTCTATATTTGGAGATTTCTATTTTAGAGAAATTCATTGGAGCAAAACTCATCTCTATTTTAGAGGTAAAAATAGAGAAATACATTGAAGATGGTCTTAGTTTGATGTATTTGTGGATGGAAGCAAGAAGTTGAGTTTTAAGGAGACTTGGTTTTTGTTTTTTAGGCTAATTGAAGCAGGAAGTTCATAGATCTTGTTGTTTTGATGGTGTTTTTGGTGCATGTCAGCTATGAATTGTGTGTGTTGACTTATGTTTTATAAATCTAGGCTATTGTAATTTTGTTCAACTATCATGTTCTTGAAATGTTATATCAGCTTTTAAATATTTGGTGGATACATCTCATTAAACATAACATAGATAAAATTTGTTCAAATACATACTAATCTTGACAATCATACACACTAAAACACATAATAGTACAACAGTATTAAACCAAATCCAACAATAATCATGTTCTTCCAGCTTTTACTTCTTTCTCATACTTATGCACCTTGTCTTTCAGCTCATCCATCTCTTTTCCAATTCCAACAATAGCAACATTCAGATCTTCTATCTTCTTCCACAACCGATTCATCCGTCCACTTAAACAAATGAGTTTTATCCTAGACACAACCCAAATACATCTTAATTATGACCCAAACAACTATAGAAAACTCAAATAACCTGAACAAGAAAATGAATTATGGTTGGATAAAGTCGGCATTCTCTTCTTGTTTCTCCCTCTACGATTATGTCCTCTATGTTCACTATTTTAGGCATTTTTCAAAGAAAAGATAACTAACGACTCCACTAAAACGGCGTCGTTTATTTCTTATTGATTTATTTTTGTTAACCAAATTACCACATAATACACACTAATTACACTAGAAATACCATGAAATCAATATAA
Organism: Brassica rapa x Raphanus sativus; assembly: GCA_019776045.1. Classification (NCBI taxonomy): domain Eukaryota; kingdom Viridiplantae; phylum Streptophyta; class Magnoliopsida; order Brassicales; family Brassicaceae; genus Brassica x Raphanus; species Brassica rapa x Raphanus sativus. The sequence goes on along the minus strand of WHPY01000058.1, from coordinate 1,249,651 downwards.
AACGGACACGTAAGCTTTTGTCACGCACGACTAATGGAAAATGGGTTCGTGTATGCTAAAACTGTGTTTCGTGTGTTCATGTAGACAATTTGAATTTTTGATCAGCTGATGTATGTTTTAGCACATATTGTATGTTGATATACTGATCGTGATTGTTGTTCATTGTTGATGTATGAATTAGCTGATTTCCAGTTATGTGAAGAAAATGAAACTCAAATACATTTTAGGCAAAAAATTTAAGTTGACTAACCAAATTTATAAATGAACAATTTAATCCGTTAAAACAATATTCTAGTATCATTTTCATTGGAAATCTATAGCATGATCGTTTCATAAATTTATTAAAAAAAAAGAAAAGATCATCTCATAAATAAAAATAATAGAAGAGATAATTAAGAAAGAGTTCCCAAACCAACATTTCCTTTTTACAAAGGGTTTGATTGGTTATAATTAACGTAACTTGGAGTAATTGAGTAAAGAGTAAATAGGTGTAATGAAAAAAAAAGTTAGAGGAAAAAGATGAAAAGAAAAAAAAAGAATACTCTGACTGTATGTATCTCCAGCGTAACAAAAAAAGGTGAAACATTCATTATTCCTGTTTTCGCTGAGTAATTGCCAATCATGTAAAATTTATTCATTCAACATTTACTTTGAATACTATTTAAACAGAGAAAAACACACACCTATTATTACGCCAGAGTTTACTAGAGTAACTTTTTTTCTTCATTTTTCCTCTCTTTCTCACTTTTTTATTTCTTCCCACTTTCACCTTTTATATGCTTCTCAGTTACTTCAATACTAACCGATCACACTCAATGAAAAGTGAAAATAGTGGCCTATGTTAAGAAACGACAAAATATTTTGGCGAGAACGAAAGTAACACTTTTTCCATCTTTTCCACCTGATTGGTTTCATTTAGAGAGAATTAGAATAATAAAAAGCTCTACTCCACATTTTTACTTTAAAAAGACTATCCAATCACACACAAAGGGTTTGATTGGTTATAATTAATGCAACTTGGAGTAATTGAGTAAAGAGTAAATAGGTAGAATGAAAAACAAAAAGTTAGAGGAAAAAAATGAAATGAAAAAAAAAAGAATACTCTGATTGTATGGTATCTCCAGCGCAACAAAAAAGGTGGAATATTCATTATTCCTGTTTTCGCTGAGTAATTGCCAATCATGTAAAATTTGTTCATCCAACATTTACTCTGAATACTATTCAAATAGAGAAAAACACACACCTATTATTACGTCAGTGTTTACTAGAATAACTTTTTTTCTTCCTTTTTTCTCTCTTTCTCACTTTTTTATTTCTATCCATTTTCATCTTTTATATTCTTTTCAGTTACTTCAACACTCAATGAAGTGTGAAAATAGTGGCCTATGTTAAGAAACGACAAAAGATTTTGGCGAGAACGAAAGTAACACTTTTTTCCATATTTTCCACCTGATTGGTTTCATTTAGAGAAAATTGGAATAATAAAAAGCTTCACTCCACTTTTTTACTCTAAAAGAGTATCCAATCACACACAAAATATAAAAGTTTCTGTGGAAATGTTTTAACATTCTTCTATCAAGTAAAAAAGGATGTGGACGTTTTTATGATAACGTTTCTGTAACATCTGGGAATTCTTGATAGGCAAGTTGGCGTTGATTGAATCTGGCGTCACTGATGATCTCATGACATCTGAGTTTATTTTATGTCAACAAGCAGTGAATAATAGGCAAAAAGGCTGGGTTTGTCGGCCAGTCCTCTTTCTTTCGTGTTATTTAAATAGGTATAGTACACGTTCTTTTTTTTTTGTTTCAATGAGTATAGTACACGTTCACATGTATAAGATCCGTGTAAACTTAAATGATATGATATGTGCTAGAATTTCAAATATATTACTTAAGCAGAGTCGTCCGTCTGAGGATCGAACATTATTGTGTTCTACAAGAATATGACTTTCTCATCTAACTCTCTATGATAATCTCCTGTCATTTGTCGTCTTTAACAAAGTGCCTTTGATTGGTCATAAGTCCTTTATTCTTTGCTTAAATAAATAAAAAGAATAAAATGGTATTAATATTCGTTTTATATCTGATTCTTCGTATAATCTCATTTTTATAATAAATAATACGAAACTACCTGTAATATATATATATATATATATAATACTGATAAATAATTTTACAGGTAATTTTATAAGAAATTCTTTCTATAACACAAGATCGACGATAGAAAAATTATATTCTCTAAAAATCAAATCCGGTGTAAAAAGTTTTAAATCTTAATCAATAAGTGAATACTATTAGTCTATTTCTATGATTATTTTATTTTTATGTGGGGAAAACAAAGAAGAAAAAATTAGTAAAAGACAATAAAAAATGTGAGATGTGAAATATCAGACGCTTGGAGATAATGTAGTAGATAAAGGAAAGAATAATTAAGTGAAAGAAAAAAAGAAAAGGAGAGTAAAGAAACAGAGAGAAAGTGGGGGAGGGGAAGACGTGAATAATAGTGGTGGTGAGAAGTTTCTGGAAATAAAATAACAATGCGAACCATTCTCCAAGGAAGTCTCCTTCCTCCTCCTCCTATAAAACTCCGCCACTCGTCCCTTCTCTTCTCCCCATCCCATTCTCATCCCAACTTAAAATTCACATCCAAATCTTCTCCTTCTCCTCCGACAATCACCATGGCCAGCATCAAAGTCCACGGAGTCCCCATGTCCACCGCCACCATGCGGGTTCTCGCTGCTCTTTACGAGAAGGACCTCGACTTCGAGCTGATCCCCGTCGACATGAGAGCCGGTGCTCACAAGCAGGAGCCTTTCGTTTCCCTCAACGTAAGTCCCCTTCTCTCTCTCTCTCTACACACACACTAACAGCTTTTCATCATCAGATTCAGATCTGACGTTTCTTTACTTCTTTTCTTTTAGCCCTTCGGTCAAATCCCTGCTCTCCAAGACGGTGACTTAACTCTATTTGGTGAGTTTTTTTTGTTGTTGTTTGGTTAATTATTACAGAGAAATTCCCTTATGTAGTTTTTTTTTAAGTTTATCTTCTCAAAAAAATAGAGGTAAAATGACCAAAAAAAATATTCTATTAAAAGATAAAATATGTATTTATATTTTTTTTGGATTAACTGATCTAGAGTTAGAGTTTAAAATTAAAATATCAAAATATGAGTTTCATATTTCAAAAAACTAAAATTAAAAACTAAAATTTTCAAAAAAAAAAAAATTATTTTGATCATTTTATCTTTTGAATGCTATTTTTGTGACAAAAATTTTAAAATATTTATTTGAGAAATTGCTCTAAATTATATCCATCAATGATTGCTGATTTTTTTTTTTAATTTTTGGAACAGAGTCACGAGCCATCACAGAGTACATAGCGGATGAATACAGTGAGAAAGGTGAGAAGCTTATGTGCCCAGGGTGCAACAAAGTCAAGGCAATCACCAAGGTCTGGATTAATGTTGAAGGTCAACAGTTCGACCCTATCGCCTCCAAGATCGCCTTCGAGCGTATCTTCAAAGGCATGTTTGGCATGACCACCGATCCAGCCGCTGTCCAGGAGCTAGAAGGCAAGCTCGTCAGGGTCTTGGATATCTACGAGGCAAGGCTCTCCAAATCTGAGTTCCTCGCTTGTGATTGCTTCACTTTGGCTGATCTCCACCACCTCCCTGTCATCCACTACTTGATGGGTACTGACTCCAAGGACCTCTTTGAGTCTCGCCCTAAGGTTGCCGAGTGGGTCAAGAAGATCACTGCCAGGCCTGCTTGGGCTAAGGTCGTTGACCTCCAGAAGCAGTGATGAACGAGGCTTTTGTTTCATTTAAATAAAATGATTGTACCTCTGTGTGTTTTGTGCTAGTATTGTAATCTTCTTTTCACTTTCTTACCCTTTTCCTCTGTTTGTGTGTTTGTTGGGTCGTCGTTTATGTGCAATAAAACAACATTCTGATTATACTCAAATCACCCAAGCTAACTTAAATCTTTATTCAATAAAAATAAAAACTGGACGCTAAATGAAACTATTAGGACGTGGCTGGAGAAGACACAATTGCTTGCATGATGTCTTGGGAATCAAGAAAGGTGGTTTTGCTGCCGTTGAGAAAAGCAGAGTACCAATGTGCAGAGAGTTTTGGAGATCTCTTGCGATGAGGATCACTGAAATTGACAGAGTAAAGTCCAAAACTAAACTCGTATCCACTCAGTAATTCATACAGGTCCATAAATGACCACACGAAGTAGCCTCTTGTGTCTGACCCATTCCTGCACGTAGTAATGTTTAAGGTTGTTTCCCCCACAAACAAAGAAAAAAAAACAGACGAGGAAGTAAGAAACACACTTTCCATACCTAACGGCTTTGAGGACAGCACCCATGTAAGCATGTAAGAACTGAATCCTTGGTTTGTCCTCCTGCTGCAGCTGCAAATCTTGCTTCATCGGTTTACCTACACGTTTGCATCGGCAAAAGCGTTGAGCAGAGAAAAACAAAAACAAGAGATAGAGAGGAAGAGGGACCATTCTCAAGAATGTAGACAGGGGGATTGCCATAGCTCTGCTTTATATACTCCAGGACACCTTCCATAGCCCATGGAGCAACTTCATACTTGTCCAAACAGAAAAAAAAAAACAAGAAAACAACTAAGAAAGATGCAACAAAAAAAAAAAGTGTTTGAACCATTATACCTCTATAATATAAAGAAATATTAAGAGTTTTGCATCTGAATTTGGTAGACTTAAAACTTGTACCTCAAAGGCTGTGAAATTCCCAGCGTCTGTTGAAAATAAAGATGAAGAAGAATGAGAATGGTTAGCAAAAAACAAACATAGCGGGGTAAAAAGAGTAGAGACTTTGTTTTGTTTACTGAAAAGATGAGGTGATATGAATCCTACATGTCAATGATACGCCCATTTCTGCGAAGAATCTTGAGTCTCCTGGAAGAAAAGGTTTGGATTTGGCGTCTGAGACAGAAGCCGCAAGATAGTGAATGACTCCTACAAAGTCAGATGAGCCTTTAACTCGTTCTGATTCTTCCTCTGTGAAAACTGGCAGTCTTGTTCCAATGGTTCTTTTCATTTCATCCGGATAGTCTCCATATGTAAGAGGCCCCAGCATCCTGATTTTCACATATTATTATTATTATTTTTTTTTTTTGAAACTTGGCTATGAAAATTATTTTGGAGCCGTTAGTGACTGACTGACTCACCAGCCGAAGAAGAAATCTTTGAATCTTTGAACTGCCATTTCATCATCCTTGGAGTTAGTACTAGATCTGAATCCAATTGCAAATATGCTGAATCCTACAGAACCTCATTGCGCATCCTGCGCATTATGTTGCTTCTTTTGTCATCAAACTCACACATTTCAAGAGAGTGTCTATAAAATGTACAAGCAAAGTATTACCTTGTACTTTTGCTTGTCACCAAACTCTCTGAAGCAAACATCTGCATACGCAGTAAAGTCTTTGCTGCATGCAATATTGGCAAATAAAAAGCATGTGTTAGTTGGTTTTCGGGTAATGTTTTAGTTAGAATAAATAGAAGCTAAGTAAATGGCACTACATAATTCTGCGATTAAGCCATCCTCCATATTCATTTTCGAGAGACTGAGGATGATCGTAGTGGTACAGTGTAACATGTGGTTCAATTCCTGTATAAAAGGTTACATAAAAGTTCAGAACCAAACTCTTATCCCCGCGGAAATTAAGTAACTGGATATAAATATGAAGATGGGTGTTACCGTGGGTTACAAGTTCATGGATGAAGTTCCTGTAGAACTGTAGACCTTTTGGGTTAACAGGACCTCTCCCATCTAATGAGATTATAACACATAAACTGAATTGGTCCCTTCAAAAAAACAAAGATGAAAAAAACGGGGGGAGCACATGTTTAAATAGGAAACACTAACTGGGTATAAGCCTAGACCAAGAGATGGAGAATCTGAATGCATCTAAGCCAGTTTCCACCATCAGCTGCACATCTTCCTGCAGAGTAACAGTTGTAAAGCATGTCATAGCAGGCCTGTATCATAGTGGTGATAACAACTTTGCCAATCAAATAAAAATATATTTTTCTTTATTTTAAAAAGAAAAGGAGTTTGCATTAGAGTCCAAAGAAAGAGAAAGTGAACCTTGTACTTGTGATACCCATCGCAAGCTATGTCTCCATTATCTAAGTTACCTGTTGAAACCATTGAATTTCAAAAATTGATGTTGACGTCAAGAAATTTGTTAAACACCTCCTAATTTTGGGTGGTAATATAATAATAAAATTCCAAAATTGATGTTAGAAAGTAAAAACGAGCAAGCATGGTTTGACTAACATCAAAACACCAAAAGGCTTACGAGAGTGAACATAAGTATCCCAGACGCTAGGCTTTTTCCCATCTTCATCGAAAGCTCCTTCCCACTTTTCAGAGGCCAAACAAACATTCGTTATTCAAATGATACGAAGGAAAAAAAAAGAAGAAAACATCGTCTTCCTTACCTGATAAGCAGAAGTGCCGGATCCGAAAGCGAAGCCGTGAGGGAAATCGTATCTGGTGTAATTAGCATCGCAGCCGCATCTCACAGTAGCGAGAGTAGCTGCCAGGAGGAATATGGTAATCCGATCCACTCCTCTCTTTCTTGCACTACAAGAAAACACGCAGATTCTGAGGGAAATACCGAGGAAAAATGAGTTTCTCGGAAATTTCTGACAAAATATCGAGGAAATACCGAGAAAACCAAGAAATGGGGTTTCCTCGAAATTTCCTCACTATTTTTTGAGGAAATTTCGAGGAAGACCAACTTCCTCGGTATTTTTCGAGGGAATACCGAGGAAATCAGGGTCGTCGGAAAAAACCGACGGATATTTCTAATATTTCGACGACATCTTGTAGCCGTTAGAGAGCCGTTGGGAGAGCCGTTGGGGGATTTAAACTATTTCGAGGAAATTTCGAGGAAATGTCTGTTTCCCT
>WHPY01000058.1:1221035-1235246 GCA_019776045.1 Brassica rapa x Raphanus sativus | reverse complement strand
ATAATGTAGCTCCAGGTTCATACTACGAGGTTCAAAAACTCGTAGCTGGGGTTGGTTTATCTTATCAGGTAATAGATGTATGCAGCGATAACTGCATGATTTATTGGAGGGCGGATGATCAGCGGACTACATGCAAATTTTGTGGGAAGCCTCGTTATAAAGATACGAGTGGAAGAGTTCCAGTGCCATATAAAAGGATGTGGTATTTGCCTTTGACGAAAAGGTTGCAGAGGTTGTATCTTTCAGAACGCACAGCGCAACGAATGAGATGGCATGCAGAGCACTCAACAGATGGTGAGATTAGACATCCTTCAGATGCAAAAGCGTGGAAACATTTCCAATCAAAGTATCCCGACTTTGCGTATGAGAGAAGAAATGTCTACCTTGGATTATGTACTGATGGTTTCAGCCCGTATGGGAAGAGTGGAAGACAATATTCTCTATGGCCAGTCATTGTTACACCATACAACTTACCCCCAAACTTGTGCTTGCGACGAGAGTTTTTGTTTCTCTCCATTCTCGTTCCCGGACCAGAGCATCCTAAGAGATCACTTGATGTGTTTCTTCAGCCACTAATATATGAGTTGCAACAACTATGGGCTCAAGGTGCTGAAACATACGATATTTCGTGTAAAGAAAACTTTCAAATGCGGGCAGTACTAATGTGGACAATAAGTGATTTTCCAGCATATGGTATGTTATCTGGATGGACAACGCATGGAAGGCTATCATGTCCATATTGTCAAGATAACACTGATGCTTTCCAACTAAAACACGGAAGGAAAACGTGTTGGTTTGACTGTCACAGGAGATTCCTACCACCTGATCATCCTTATCGTAGGAGTAGGAATTTGTTTACGAAGAACAAGAGGGTGTCTGACAGTCCACCTGCAGAAATTAGTGGAAAAGGTTTGAAGACACAACTAAGAGATTTTGGTGCAGAAAGGACGCCAGACGTCGGTGGACATGCGCGTTTTCCGGTAGATGCTGTTGGAAACCTACATAACTGGCACAAAAAAGTATATTCTGGGATCTGCCATACTGGGAGGATCATTTGCTAAGGCATAATTTAGATGTCATGCATATTGAGAAGAACTTTTTTGACAACCTCATGAACACGATCCTTAACGTTCAAGGTAAAACAAAGGATAATTTGAAGTCAAGACTGGATTTAGTTGATATATGTGATCGTTCAGAACTTCATGTTGATGGGAATGGTAGGGCTCCTTTTCCCATATACCGACTTGATGCAGAGGGAAAAAATGCGTTCTTCGATTGGATTTCAAACGATGTGGAGTTTCCAGACGGTTACGCATCTAATTTGCGTAACTGTATCGACAGAAAGGAAGGAAAGTTTATTGGCTTAAAAAGTCACGATTGTCATGTGTTGATGCAGCGCTTACTTCCGTTTGCTTTCAAGGAACTATTACCACGAAATGTTCATGAAGCAATTGCAGGGATAAGTGCTTTCTTCCGCGATTTATGCGCCAGATCAGTGACTCTTGAAGGTATTGAAAATCTGAAGACTAACATAGCCGTGATTCAGTGCAACCTTGAGAAGATATTTCCTCCCTCATTTTTTGATGTTATGGAGCATCTTGTTATTCACCTGGCAAGAGAATTGGAACTTGGTGGTCCTGTGCAGTATAGATGGATGTATCTGTATGAGCGGTATATGTTCCATTTGAAGAAGATGGTGAAAAATCTAAGTAGGGTGGAAGGTTCTATAGTCGCACAGATGATCAATGAAGAAATTTCAAACTTTGCTGAGTACTACTTTCCAGCAGAAGTTCAGACCAAAAACAGAAGACCTGCACGGCATGATGATAGAGGCGAACGGGCAACATACCATGTTACGGTTCCTGACATTTTCACAGATGTTGGACGACTTAGCGGAAAATCAAAGGACCGTCGACTTACTGAGCAGGAGCGCAGTCATTTGCAAACATATTTGCTCACCAACTGCGAAGATGTTCTTCAATATGAGAGGTAAGTTTATTATCTTACAAAATTTTATTTTAACAAATTAACATTTATATCTTAATTAATTACATTTTTTGTCTTCACAGGATTTTCATGGCAGAAAAGCGGTTCGAATATAGATACGCTACAGAGGCAGAACTAGAAGAAATGAAGCAAAGAGAATTTGCTGGATGGATGTTTACTTATGTGAGTGCCTTAAACAAATTAAAAAATCATTTATCACATATTTATAGAAATTAAAAAAATATTTATCACATATTTATACTCATATATATGTGCTATTAATAGGTGTCTGCTGGTTTGGCCAGAGGTGAAACATTTGACGATTGGATACGCGAGATGGTGGTTGGACCAAACTATGTTGTGAAGTCATATCCGAGATTTTGTACTCGAGGATATGCATTCACAACTGAAAAGACGAAACGTTCGCGTACGACCTATGATGCTGGCGTTTGTTCTGCATCGGGAGATGATGTATACTACGGACACATACATGAGATTTTGGAAATCAAGTATTTAGGCCTGCTTGGATTGCGCTGTACTGTTTTCTATTGTGATTGGCACGACATCACTCCAGATCGAGGTGTGAGAACAGATGCATTTGGTGTTACATCAGTTAATTCGAGACGAAAGCTGCAATATTATGATCCTTTCATTCTTGCTTCTCAGGCCGATCAGGTAAGTTATTGGTCATCATGTGTAATAATTTAAACTTGTACTAAAAAATTTTAAAATGTTACAGGTTTGTTATATCAAGTACCCCCGGATAAGGAACAGAGATGATCCATGGGTTACTGTTACCAGACTCAACCCGAGAGGCCGAGTTCAGGGGAGTTCTGAGCTGGAAGACCCACTACAACCAATCACATCCAGTAACTTAAGTGCAGCAGAAGATGTAGCAGGAGTTGGCCTTGTAGTAGATTTCACCGACTTCGCAGAGGAAGCCGTCGTTCACGCACAGGATGAACCAGTTATTGGAGAGTTTCACCAAGATCCAGATTCAGATTCATCTGCTGATGATGAGTCGGAATCAGAGTTTTTTTTTTTTTTTTTTTCTTTACTAATTTCGAGGAAATTTCGAGGGAAGTTAGGGTTTCCTCGAAATTTCCTCGGAATGACCCTTAACGGTTTAGGGGTTTGATAAAAAACACCTAGATCCTCGAAATTTCCTCGAAATATTTCGAGGAAATTTCGACGACCAAGATAATTTTAGGGGTTTGATTTAAAACACCTTGTTTCGTCGAAATACCCTCGAAATATTTCGAGGAAATTTCGAGGGATTACAAATTTTTTGGTTTTCCTCGAAATTCCGTCGAAATATTTCGAGGAAATTTCGAGGACCTAGCCAATTTTTGGTAGTTCCTCGAAATTCCCTCACAATATTTCGACGGAATTTCGAGGAACAGGGGGTTTTAAACCGAAAACAACGTTTTGCGGATTGAATAACACGTATATAACCTTCATTAAGTGTCTTAGCCAGATTATAAAGTCCAACTTTAGGGTTTTAACCCGAAAACAATGTTTTGCGGATTGAGACGAAAACCACACAACATAAGATAAACACTTATACGTTTTAATAAACGTTAAAGGAAATATTTACAATAATTTTTGTAATTGTGTTATTTCATTATTTATGATCATCTATATAAAGAAACCTCATTATTATGAATTACATTTGTATAAGAAATGACATAGGGGAAAAAAATCGATGTTTTCAAAACCCCAAACCCTCTTTCCTCGAAATTTCCTCACAATATTGTGAGGAAATTTCGAGGAATGTTTTCCTCGGACTGTTTTTCATTAACCAGGAAACCCTAGCCGCCAACAAGAGAATTTCGAGGAAATTTCGACGACCACGTTAAAAAATTTCGAGGAAATTTCGACGGACCCTGTCCGTCGGACCCCTCATAAATTAGGTTTTCATTCTTTTCTTCCCCATTTCTCTCCTTCTCGATTTTCCTCTCTTCCTCACCGCCTCCTTCTCCTCTCCTCTCTCTTCCTCGCGGCTCCTCTCCTTCTCCTCTCCTCTCTTCTCTCTTCCTCGACGGATCTCCTCTCCTCTCCTCTCCTCTCTTCCTCTCGGCCTCCTTCCTCTCCTCTCTTCCTCTCCTCTCTTCCCATGTAAGTTCATATCTCTTCTCTTCCTCTCTTTATAGATCTCGAAATTTAGGTTGTTAGATAGAAAATTCTAGGATTGAATGGAATATTTAGGATTTGCATGTTTGGATTGTTGGTATATTTTTTTTTTGATTTATTTTGTGTTTTTGATTTTTTAAAACGTTTTTTTGATTTTTTAAAACGTTTTTTTGATTTTAAAACTATTTTTTGAATTTTTAAAACGTTTTTTTGATTTTTAAAACGTTTTTTTGATTTTTAAAACGTTTTTTTGATTTTAAAACTATTTTTTGAATTTTTAAAACGTTTTTTTGATTTTTAAAACGTTTTTTTATTTTTTAAAACGTTTTTTTGATTTTAAAACTATTTTTTGAATTTTTAAAACGTTTTTTTGATTTTTAAAACGTTTTTTTGATTTTTAAAACGTTTTTTTGATTTTAAAACTATTTTTTGAATTTTTAAAACGTTTTTTTGATTTTTAAAACGTTTTTTTGATTTTTAAAACGTTTTTTTGATTTTAAAACTATTTTTTGAATTTTTAAAACGTTTTTTTGATTTTTAAAACGTTTTTTTGATTTTTAAAACGTTTTTTTGATTTTAAAACTATTTTTTGAATTTTTAAAACGTTTTTTTGATTTTTAAAACGTTTTTTTGATTTTTAAAACGTTTTTTTGATTTTAAAACTATTTTTTGAATTTTTAAAACGTTTTTTTGATTTTTAAAACGTTTTTTTGATTTTTAAAACGTTTTTTTGATTTTAAAACTATTTTTTGAATTTTTAAAACGTTTTTTTGATTTTTAAAACGTTTTTTTGATTTTTAAAACGTTTTTTGATTTTTAAAACTATTTTTATATATTAAAACTATTTTTATATATTAAAACTATTTTTTTATTTATTAAACTATTTTTAATATATTAAAACTATTTTTAATATATTAAAACTATTTTTTGTAATTATTAAACTATTTTTAATATTTAAAACTTTTTTATATATTAAATCTATTTTTAATATATCAAAACTATTTTTTGTAATTATTAAACAATTTTAATATATTAACAAATTAAATAAATAATTGTATATATTAAATAAAATTTATTTATATAAAGGTCTCAAGAGGAACATACCCGCTCTCGACAGCGTCGTGGTCGTGGTGGTTCGGGGAGCGGCTCCATTTCGGGTTCCGCATCGCCGTACAGCTCCTACCAGACATCTCCTTCTCCATTTCCCTCTCATTCTCCTCCCGCTCCCGGTGTGGCACCCACTCCTGCTCCTGCTCATGCTCCTGCTCATCCGGCACTTCTGAGAGTTGCGGAGTTTGTTCGACAGCCGGGTCGTGACCATCTTCCATATCTCACTCAGTATCCACGTGGACAGGGTCAGACATGGTAATTAAACCTATTTTTTTTTCATTAAAATTTGATTCATTTAAAATATTTAATTCTAAAATAATTAATTCTTTTTATTAGGTTTGACCGATCCGGGAACGGGATCAGCGGATGGATCAACAGTATGATGTACTCGTCCCTCGACAATGGACATCCGACTTTCACCGACTTCCCTCTCGAGAAGCAGCATATGTGGTTTCAACAGTTTGCGGTAAGTTTTCTATTTTTTACTTATTTTTTACTTATTTTTTTCATCTTTAATATTAATTTTCTACTAATTGTGTTTTATTTTCAGCAACAATTCAACTGGAATGCCGATGATACGTTGTTTATCTATTACCACTTCGTCCATAAAGTTATGGACAACTATGGGAAGCAGATGCACTCGTGGAAGAAGAAGTGGGAAATAAACAAGGTTCGTTTTTATTTATGATACAATTTTTTAATTTTTTAAAATATTTTTTTATTTATTTAACAATTTTTTTTTAAAGGTTCCAAAGGGGATGGACCCGACGGTCTGGCGGGAGTTGGGTGTGCATTGGAGTAAGAACGAAGTGAGAGCAACTTCTTCCACCAACTCCACCAACCGCAAGAGCGACCGTAAGGGGAAGGGCATGTACGTCCATAACTTGGGTGCTCAATCTTTAGCCAGTCTGGGGGATCGCTTGGTAAGCTTGTCGGTTTTTATTATATTATTTAAGATTCTAATATTTTTTTGTGCATTTCTTTTAATTACTAATGTTTGTTTAATTTATGTTTTTTTCAAGGCGGAAGAAAATGAGGGGGAGCCGGTTGATCATCTCCGCCTAATAAAGACGGCGTATACCAACAAGAAGACCGGCGAGATTGATGATGGTGTTGTGAGGGATGTGGTCACCCTCATCGACAGTCAGATGGAACAGGAAGTGTCTCAGCTTCAAACCGAGGATGACGATTCGACGGGATCGACCGGCTTGCCTCGGGTTCGGATCAACCAAATCGTTGAAGCGGTAAGTTCATTTTTTAAAGTTCAATCCATTTTTTATATTATTTAAATTTGACACTTTCTTTTTCAGTCGGTTCCAAAGAAGAAGGGCCGTTTGTTCGGTTTGGCTCGTCGGTCTCCCTCGGTTCCGTCTGCTTCTGCACCACCACCGTCCTATGTTGATCAAGAAGTCCTTCTAAGCCAGATGAGGGACAAGGATGCTCGCATATCTGCGCTGGAGTCCATGGTGGCGAGTCAAGAGGCGGGCAGGGAGGCACAGAGGAAGCTGAACGAGCAAATGATGGCGATGATGAGGAGCATGAACCCGAACGCCAACGTGGACTTCCCGACCATGCCAGACCCGGACTTCCAAACCCCGTAGTTTAATTTCTTTCAAAAACTCTAAATGTTTTCTTTTCGTTTGTATGACTTTGAATTTTAAATAATATGTTTTCAATTTAAATTTTAATTTTATATTTTCGAATTTAAATTTTAAAAATATTTTTTTTAAAAAAACAATTTTTAAAAAAAATAATAATTTTCAATATATTCCGAGGAACAGCTATCCTCGGTATATACCGAGGGAAGTGTTCCTCGGAATATTCCGAGGAACACTGGTCCTCGAAATTTTCGAGGAAACAGTCCCTCGGAATTTTCCGACGAAACTGTTTCCTCGAAAACTTTCGTAGGTGTTTTCCTTCGGTATAATCCTCGGTATATACCGAGGGAATTGTTCCTCAATATATACCGAGGATCTCTTCGACGAAGGACAGTCTTCTAAATATCCTCGGAATTATGTTTCCTCGAAATTCGGTCACAAATTTTCGAGAAAATTTCGAGGGAAAATGAAATTTCGAGGAGATTTTTTCGAGGGACTTTTTCCTCGGTATTTCGTCGGAATACTCTTATTCCGACGAAATACCGAGGAAAAAGTCCCTCAGTATCAGCGTGTTTTCTTGTAGTGTTGGCTGGCTCCATGCATGGTTCGTGTAAACCATAAAGTAGACAAAACCTTCCACTTACCGGCTCTAGTTATTTGTGTGACCAAGAATGAAACTAGTATCCATTTCCAATGGTCACTATTATATTGTACTATAGTGTAGAGGCCCTACCAAAGTCTTCTTTATTTTTTTTTTTGTACTTTTAAAACATAACAACAAATCACTCAATCAATTAAAGAATTTTTAACGTAAAAAAACTCTCAACTAAATTTGTTTTGGGTAAAAATCCTCAAACTAAGTATTTAACGAAGTAACCCCCAAATTAATTTTATTTAATTAAATCCTCTCAGGTCATAATTACCGGTACTACTGGTAAATCTTTACTTTAGGGGTTTTTACAATAAGTTAAGGGGCTTTACTATTAAAAATAAAAATTAAAAAATCCAAAATATAATAACATTATAAAATTAGTAACTTTAATTTCCAAAATTAGCATTTAAAAACAATTATATAGATATATAAGTCTGATTTTTTTTTAAAAAACAATCAACATTATATATGTATAAATTAAAAATGTAAAACCCCAAAAAATATAAAAGGAATATCTAAAGCTTTACCTGTATTAAAAATTATCTAAATTTTTTTTAAAAAAATGTAAAAGACAAGTAAATATAATAAAAATTATATCTTATCTAGTAAATTTAATTTTCAAAATTATCATTTTTAAAAATTTCTATAAACATATGAGTCTGTTTTTTTTAAATCAACATTATATATGTATAAATAAAAAATGTATAATTAAAGTTATACATATATAATGTTGATTTTTTTTAAAAAAAAATCAGACTCATATATTTATAGAAATTATTAAAAATGCTAATTTGAAAATTAAAGTTACTAGATAATATATAATTTTTGGTATATTTCTTGTCTTTTACATTTTTAATTTTTTAGATAATTTTTGTTACCAGTCAAGTTTTAGATAATGTTTTTCTATTTTTGGATTTTTACAATTTTAATTTATACATATATAGTGTTGATTTAAAAAAAAATCAGACTCACATATCTATATAAATTAAAAAATGCTAATTTTTAAAATTAAAGTTACTAATTTTTAGACAATATTATTATATTTTGGATTTTTTTTTATTTTTTATTTTAATGATAAAACCCCTCAACTATGTTTACTTAATGTAATTGAGAGGGTTTAATTCATTAAATAAAATTAATTTAGATGTTATTTCGTTAAATACTTAGTTTGAGGGTTTTTATCCAAAACAAACTTAGCCGAAAGGTTTTAGTGTTAAAAATCCTCAATTAAAATGGTAGACCATCATGCGTACCGACAAATAAATACAAAAAAAAACCACGAAAGCTACTGAACAAGTTTCAGACAAAATATACCGTGGAACACCCAACCAACCAACTACGTTGACTCAAAAAGAATGCGCATCCAGGGAATCGAACCCTGGTCAGTACCGTGGGAGGGTACTATGATACCACTACACCAGATGCGCTTCACGTCACCCATTTACAGATATAATTTAGCGAACGTATTATTATTTATAGCACACAGAATTTATAGTAAGCACTCATATTCTCAGATATTTAGAGAGAAAAGTGAGAGAAAAAAAAACAACCGTGATTATGTAACTGTTAGCTTATCAAATCACTTGTGCTTTCTGAAGGAGCAAACCAGAGACCCAACAGAACGGTGAACTGTAGACACAGTAACAAAGCCGAGGAGACTGGTGTTGACGGATACACGTTCCAGCACAGCTCGATGCCCCGGAACAATAACAAACTTTTTTTTTCAGTCAAAACAAAAACATGAAGACGTGTTACTTACTAGGGATTAGTATTATTATTTTTTAAAAATGTGTAATTCCAGGTAAAGAAGTACCTGTTGTTATGATCGTGTTTTGAGGTCAAGAATGCCAACAAACAAGGAGACGTAATCTACTAAACTTTTGTTATGTGGTGGTTGTTAATTACCATGAGTAGAACTGGTAGTGCAGAGAACGAGCACAAAGTATGCCAATGAAATTCCCAACAAACATGGTTGTGACGATATCTATTTAATCAAAGCGGAAAGGCTGTATAAGTGAGGACACAGACGAATGTAGCAGTCAAAGCTTACCTCTTTCGCAAGAATCCCTGAGGTTGACAAGAAATGCCTAGAAAGCATGAAGTCTATTATCCCACCTTCATGCCTACGAAAGGCAACATATATTTCGCTATAAAAAAGATGCGATATGCTTTTCCCTACTTGTGCTAGCAAGAGAAACCGACTAGTGCTTCTACGTCTACTTACTTGCACCATTTTATAATTTGCAAACGCCGCAAGGAGATAGGTGAGCAATGAGCAAGCCAACTGCAAATTCTTTGGACATAAAAAACTCGTTCAGGTTTGAAGTTAACAGACCTGCTTGACAGCACAAATCAGAGTTAGAGCTCAGAAGTTAGTTATACTCGGATCCCATTAGTAACGGTATCCAGTTATAGCAGAGAACATTACCAAAAGTGAATAAAAAAACACGTCCAAGATCAAAGGCGTTTGCAATGTATGAAACAGGATATGTTGTCAGAAAAGGCAATCCCAAGAGTATTTGTATAATCATTTACTGACCAGTTGAAGAATTGTACTTCTTTGGATTATCAAAAATCATAATTATGTTGTATACTGCAACTCACCTATTTACATTGGAGAAACAGTTAATAAGGTTCCAGCTAACTATGGAGAAACAAAACAAATTGGAGAATAATGGAGACTTGTAAGAGATATAAAGTGAAACCTGAAAAGAGCTGCAGTAGCTAAAGCAGATACCACTCCAATTATATTCATGGCCTGAGAATAGTAAAACTTCACATATGAAGAATTATTGGTAGGGGAATTATAAAGCAAATCCATAAACTAATTCACTTCCTCTGACCTTTAGTAGGAGAAGTAACAAAAAGCGGAGCATACAAACGTACATTCATCTTTATAGAGACAGCTCCGCTGTAAGCAAACAGACTAGTCAGTCACAAGGATATGAAAAAAAAAAAAAACATAAAGACAGGAAAAGCAGAAGTGTTGCCTGAAAACAAGCATACTGAGATGCCATTTACGAGAGAGGAAGAGAGCGATTGAGGCATGAAGGAGGGTCATGGCAAAATAGTCATTGAAGAGATTGAATGTATTCTCTTGGATAAACACAGTAGACTTAGCGCCCACCATGGCACCTGTTGTAATACTATACGTAAAGATAGAGGAGGATGAATGGAGGACAAATCCACACCAAAAGACTCTTATGTTAAAGAAACAAAAGGGTTGGTGTTGTTTATACCACATCAGTCTTGAGATAGATGGCCAGATTGGCAATGTAGAGAACACCAAAAAGATTGTGCAACATGAAAGAGAAAAACATTAAACGAGAGGTCCACCGCTAAACCGAAAACACCAAGAAAGAGAGTAAACATAGAGGAAACCGGCCGGATAAAACAAGGGCCCTGTGTCGCCTTTCAAGCTCCCGTAGTCTCTCTCTTCCCCGACAAAATCACTAACCTGCCCCCAATTTTTATACCTTTTCACTAACTTGTTGAAGAAACCATTTGACTTTTGTATATTTTACTGAATGATCATCGATCTTTGTGTCTGTTAAGAGAAGAACACGGTTTAAATTATGTTCAATGTACACTACGAAATTTTTAACAAAATTGTGGGAAAAATCAGATCATCTCACATGGAACATAAGCTATGATAAGTGCCACGAGAATTGCATCAGCGATGATTAAGGCGAATGCGAAGGTAATTTTAGGTTTTTTAAACATATAAGGTCCATATTCGCCGGTGACGTAGTCAGTATCGAAACAGACAACTACTTGCGACTCACTCTTAGTTGTAACATATTGAAATTAAAAATAAGGACGACTGATGAAGAGCAAAGATAGAAAAGACGAAGATCGAGGAGAGCTACTACATGTTGGGGAAATAAGGCACACGGCGCAGCGGAACTTAACGGTCGTGTTTCCCCTGACCTTGTGTGAACCTGTGAGGAAAATACTTCGATGATAGCAGAATATAGTATAAGCAGAAACTAAATGAGACAAGCACTTTTTACGTGGAAAACCTCCTCGATGTGAGAAGGAAAAACCACGGGACCGTAGTCCACTCAACAATCCACTATATAAATGTATGTGAGTACAACCACGTCCTCCCTGTTCAACAACCTGAACAGAACAGAGACTCTAGCTACAAAGAGCTATCTCCAACACAAGAACAACAACAACAAGAGAGCAACACAAAGCTTCAAAACCGGCAGCAACCAAACGACCTCAGCTCACAAGGATTCCGGCAACCAGAGACTAATCCCACCGTACAAATCCAAGATGAACAAGTCCACAACACCTCTGCCAAATCTCAGCTCAATCAGAGAAGATCTCACCGTCGGATTTACCAAACACTCAAGACAGCACCACTGAAGAACTGTGACGACCAGCTTCACGAAAATCCAGACAACAGAAGATCCAACCGTTAGAATCCAAATCCCTTCGGTGAACCTTTAACCCACTGACTGACGAAACTTCCCACAAAATATCAGTCCGATCAGGATCCGTTTGACCCTCCAAACCTGCCTTGACAAACCCAGACGAAAATCTGTCTCTTCTCTCCTTTTCTCTCTTTTGTGTCAAGAGTCTTCTTGAGTACTCTTCTTTCTTTCTTGTGTTCTGTCCCCTCACAAACTGGGTTAAGAGACTTTATATATGTGTCTCACTAACCTTAATAACCTCCAAGGCCCAATACTAATCTCATGGACTAATATCAATAGCCTATCACCAAGTTTGGTTATCACCAACCAAACCCATTGGGTTTCCTCCATCTAGAAGGAACCCAACAAACTCCCCCTCCGACTAGGTGGAGGAAACAGCCATTCCGGCTATCCCTCGGCATACTTCAAGCTTCCCCCTCGGCAAAGACTTTGTCATCATATCAGCTCCATTATCATCCGTATGAACTTTTGCAAGTTCCACTTCCTTAGAAGCAACCACATCTCGTATCCAATGATATCTTCTCTGGATGTGTTTCGACTTCGAATGAAATGTAGAATTCTTCCCGAGACAAATAGCGCTTTGACTATCACAAAGCAACTCATACTTTTCTTGCTTGAAACCGATCTCTTCACAGAAGTTCTTCATCCACAACAACTCTTTACAAGCTTCAGTTGCAGCAATGAACTCTGCCTCAGTGGTAGATAATGCAACACACTTTTGCAACCTTGACTGCCATGCCACAGCTCCACCCGCAAATGTTACCAAGTAACCCGAAGTAGACTTGCTAGAATCAACATCTCCAGACATGTCAGAATCAGTGAAACTGACCAGCAAAGGCTTCTTACCCCCAAATGTAATCTTCAGATCAGAAGTCCCTCGGAGATATCTCAAAATCCACTTCACAGCATTCCAATGTTCTCTCCCCGGATTGGAGATGAACCTGCTGACAACTCCAACGGCGTAGGCTAAATCCGGTCTTGTACAGACCATGGCATACATCAAACTACCCACTGCAGAAGCATATGGAACCTTCGCCATATCTTCCTTCTCCTCATATGTCTTCGGACTCTGTTGACTGCTCAGTCTTAAGTGTGGTGCAAGCGGAGTACTCAACACTTTAGACTTGTCCATATGAAACCTTTTAAGTACCTTTTCAATGTACCTCTCCTGAGACAAGTGAATCAGCTTCTCACCTCTGTCTCTAACAATTCTCATACCGAGAATCTGTTTCGCTGGACCCATATCTTTCATGGCAAAGGACATCCCGAGCTGCTCTTTCAACTCCTTAATTCTGTCCATGTTCCTGCCCACAATCAACATATCATCGACATACAACAACAAGATGATAAAATCATCCTCACCAAACACCTTCACAAATACGCACTGGTCTGAATCAGTCTCTACATAACCATGCTCCCCCATAACAGACTTGAACTTCATGTACCACTGCCTCGGTGCTTGCTTCAGTCCATAAAGGCTTTTCTTCAAGCGGCAAACCAGATTTTTCTTGCCCTCTTTAACATAACCTTCCGGTTGTTCCATGTAGATCTCTTCCTCCAAATCACCATGAAGGAAAGCAGTCTTCACATCCATTTGCTCAACCTCTAGATCAAGGCTCGCTGCCAATCCAAGAACAACCCGAATGGATGACATCTTCACAACAGGAGAAAAGATCTCATCATAATCAATCCCCTTCTTCTGGCTGTAACCTTTCACAACCAATCTAGCCTTGTATCTGGGTGGCTTATTTCCATCTTCATGCTTAATTCTGTCCCACATATTAAGCAAAACCTTCTTGCCCTTTGGCAATTCCACCAACTCAAAAGTGTGATTCTCTTCAAAAGAATCCATTTCCTCATCCATGGCACCAAACCACAGATCCTTGTGCTCATCCTCTAAAGCTTCATAATAGCTTTCAGGCTCTCTCCCATCAGTAAGTAAAACATACTCACTAGGATCATACCTTGTCGACGGTTTAAGACCCCTCGTGGATCTTCTAACAACAGTAGGTTGGTTCTCAGCAGCTGGTGTCTCACCATGATCGTCACCATGATCACCATTGCCATCTTCATGTGCGGGAGCATCTGCACTGGGTGTACCATCCTGAACCTCAACCTCAACTTCACCGTGGACTGATGTAGAAGGAGTAGCCTCTATATCGATCAAACCTTCATAAACCTGAGTTGGAATTTTGGACTTTTCAATGTCCTTAATCGTTTGATCTTCCATGAACACAACATCTCTGCTCCTTACGAGCTTCTTCTCAACGGGATCATAAAATCTGTACCC
>WHPY01000058.1:1170157-1193345 GCA_019776045.1 Brassica rapa x Raphanus sativus | reverse complement strand
AAAAAAAAAAAAAAAAAAAAACATTCCCATTTTAACGTCACTGAATGCACATTGTGTCACTAAGAATTTAAAAATGCAGAGGAAATAACTAATAAGTTTCCTAAAGATCAGTTATTTTGAACGACAGAAAACAAAGCAGTGATTTTACATTATTTTGATGAACATGAAGTTCTAGAAGGAAAATATTACATACAAAAACAGTTTTAAGTTTTTATTAACATAATGAGACAGTTTGCACTACTAAGATAGTTTTTCTTAACCAAATCTACTTTTTCAATTAAAATCTAACTAAATAAATACCCATTACACTAACCAAGTATAATATACATTTTTTAATTAAGAGAGAAGACAAAGTGGGTCACATGTTCTTCTTCTTCATTTCTTATTTGTTTTTTCTTCTTGAATTTATTTCTTTTTTTGTAAAATGATGCTGTTTTTCAGAATAATTTTTTTCAGAAAATATATTTATAATCAGTATCTTTATTATCTAATCTATCTTTTGAGATATGTGAAGCTATATCTCTGATGGTGGTATAACTATGATGTATAAAAACTCTCTTTCAATGGATTATATCTCTGACTCAAACTCTAAAACGAGATTGATCAAAACTGTGGTATTGGTTCTGAATCTCCCGAATTGTCGTCGATGTGCCCTGTTTTTTTTTGTCACAGCCACCACCTGTGAAAAACTCGATAGCAACAATGGCCAACTTTAGCATTTTTGAAAATCTAGTCCCTCATCTTTTGTATTATTTATTTTTGACTCAGTACTTTTATTTGTGAAGAAATTTGTTCTATTTTCCTCTCAAACTTCCAAACTTTTGTTTTGTTAAGTTAAGAATATCAACATCACAAACAGAGAAAAAACAGTAATATATGGGGGCCTGGATGAGCAGATGTTGATGTCCAAAAAACTAACTTCATAAACATATATCCATGTACACTTGTACACATATACACATTAGTAAAATGTCTAATTGAATGTTGCACCATAGTATACTGTACATGTAGATTTGTTTATTATCGAGCTACTTGTAATATTTTAAAATGTAATGCATTTCAAAATCTTTTCTACATTTGTAAAACCACATTTGTAATTTTTTTGAAGTACGTCTACATGTACATGAATGCTCGATATTCTGTATCTATACCATTTTACTTGTACATGATACACAAACTGAGTGATATTTCATGATTTTAATGTCATGAGTGATATCTGATGATTTTTTTATCATCCACATGTACAATGACACTAAAATCATGAAATATCACTCAATTTGTGTATTATGTACAAGTAAAATGGTATAGATGCAGAATATCGAATATTCATATACATTTGGATAAACAATGTACACATGTGCAATAAGCATGTTTCGAACATATGTATACATTAATAATATATAATCTTGTACATAACCATGGTTATACACATGTACATAACCACAAATATACACATGTCTACACGACCACGATTGTCCACCTTACGTAATGTATCCATCAGTGTGTACATGTGTACACTATCAAAATGTGTACAACCAAATGATGTTCATGTGTACAACCAAATATTACTATCATGTACAATGATTCACTTGAATATTCACATATACGACTCAACACATGTACACTAACGAATGTACACATGTACAGTAACGAATATACACATATACACTAACGAATGTACACAACTATATACAACTTTACACATTAACATTTATTGTACACATGTACACTAATGAATGTACACAACTTTAGAAGATGTTGGACATCTAACATATATCTCAAAACTATAGCTTCACAGATATCAAAAGATAGATCGAGTGATGGAGAAAACGATTTCATAAAAAAAAATTGAAAAAAGAAATTTAAAAATCAAATATGAATTTTTTAATAAAATAGAGAATAAATGAGGAAGAAGACGAAGGAGAAAAAGAAAGAGAAAAAAAAGTAAGAAACTAGTTGATAATAGTTGGTTTCTAGTTACAAAAAACTACATCAAGAGCATAAACTGCCCTAGATTGTAATTAAAATCTTAAAAGTACCTTAGAGCGTAAAAAACTCTATTAATATGATATTTTTGGTATTAATTTATTTTATTTGTTTTCCCCAAAAACCTAAGTCAGGTGGTTCAATATTTACAGCTATATATTTTAAACAATTACAAAACCGAGGACAAGTGTCGGGCGATGGTGGATCGGACCACCACTGGATAAACAAATAATGTACGTCTTTAGCTATATAATTTACTAAACTTGAATGATGACGCTCAAAGCATTTATTTATGGGCTTATTGGCAAAATAACATATTTGAATGTGAAATTAGGTGAGTAATACTGATTTGACATAATTAAATGTCAAACTTTTTGGTCACATTTTCTCTGGTTCTTACGGAAATGTAAACTTTAGTTCAATGTAAACCCAAAAATATCTTATATTCAGCATACACAAATTACTAAACTTTCCACGTCAATATAAACTCCAATTTCTATGAATATAAAAGAAATCCTATAGACTAATCAATAAACCATGCAGTGAAATATGAACCCTAATATAATTTCAATTCCAATCTTCTATAACTTAAACCTAGCTAATAATCACTATATCTAAATGGAAATATGAACATTAATTCAATGGCAACTCAAATCTTCCATAAATTAAAGTCAAATTTCTACATGTCACAGATATATTTATATTCTACATGAGGCGTATGGAATGGACATGGTGAAATAGTACTCGTAATTTTAAGATAATTTACCAGTTTTCTCAAATGTTGAAATAGTTAAATCCTAACCACTAATCACTATATCTAAACGGAAATATAAACTTTAATCTAATGGCAACTCAAATCTTCCATTAACTAAAGCCAAATCTCCACAAATTATATATTAACCCGCGTGGATATCTGGTTTGACTTGTGTTCAAAGTAAATTCATAACTCGCTGGTTTTATAAAAAAATTTCATTTATATTTTTAATGTTTTATAATTTACATATATAGTAAAATATATTATTTTCTAATATAGATGTTTGATAATATTTTTTATTTGTACATAATATTATATTAATTTTATTTTATAATTTGATGCAATTTGATGTAATTTTACTATTCATTTATTAACCAGTTGTTTTTTTTGTTATTTTATTTTAAAATGAAACATCATACTAAAATTTTTAATATTTTTTTATTAGTTTTCTATGAATTATTATTAATTTTATGATATTTTTTTTCTTGAAAATTGAACTCTCGAAATTTATATTTGACTAAAATAAATAAGGTAATATTTTATTAATTTTTTTTTATATAATACATACTATATATATTTCATTTTATGTTTTATTTTCATCCCAAAAAAATATTTTTCGATTTGGTCAATATATGAATATTGATTTGTTTAAATAAGCTTTAAATTGTAGTTAATTAATTTAAAATAATTTTAAATGCAATTACAAAATATGTAAATAAAAATAAATACAAAAAGGAAATAATTAATTTATTGTATAAACAATGGTTAAATGTGCAAATAAAAATAAATTTGTTCTGCTATTTAGGTTTCCAAACAGTTTTTGTTTAATCTACTATCTAAGTTTCCAAACAATACCAAAATGTAGTTGAGTTTTAATAATAAGATTGTTTAAACAAACGATGTATCGCTTTTACTTGTATGTCATATTTGTGCTTCGCAGTACCTTATATATATTTCACAATAGTTAGGTTCGGTCGAGGATAGCAACTTAAATTAATTATAAACGAAACGGAAAAAAATATACACAGCATTAGTTTTTTTTCCGTCAAAGGTATATAGCATAAGTTTTTTTCTTTTTTTTTATATATAGCATAAGTTAGTAAAGCCATAAACACATATATACATATATAGCAGAGCTTTAACGGCAAAATAGCACATGTTTTACAATATTAAATTCTAAAGTTTTTTTTTGAAAAAGTATATTAAATTCTAAAGTTGGTCACTAAAAATATACCTTTGAAATATATTCCCTCAAATGGCTTTTGAGAGAATAATGGCAAATACGACTGATGTGATTAGGAATATATTGCCGATTCTCCAATATCTAATAAGAAATAAATATCGTAAAGGTATATATTAGGGCTTATTTGTTTTTTTTATCAGAGGCTTATTTATTAAATAACCAAAAAAGCAAAATTAATTTTTAGAGAAATTGGAGAGAGAGATAGGAACAAAAAAGGGAGAGAGTAGGGCCTGGGACATCGGGTAATCGGTTTGGTTCCGGATAGGACCCATTCGGTTCTAGATAATTCGGTTATTTAGAAAGTGTATCCAAATAGTATTCGAATGAATTTATGTTCGGATTCGGTTCGGTTTCGGGTCGGTTCGGTTTTGGGTCGGTTTGGTTAAATTGTTTAAAACCCGAAATGTAATTATGTATATAAACGTCGAGCAATTTAATCAATTGGTGCATGTGTCCCAACGGTCTCAAACTTTATTGAAGTCTGAAGCAACCCGGGTTCGAATGTCAACTTGTTGTTGGTTTTTTTTTTTTTACTTTTTCATTAATGAATAGCAGTTTCGTAATTTTCTACATCTTCTTCCTCGTACCTCCTTTTCCTAAACTCTAATTTGCAGCCTCCTTCATTGTTGCAAACTGAAATTCTTCATTTGATTCATGATTTTATGCTATTTATACATAAAACATCAAGATTTAACATAGAATCGCCGATTATAAACTCGAAAAGTAGAAGAAATCATCTATTGTTCACGTTCTTACATAGAGTTTTCGGGTTAATCGGATTACCCGAACGGTTCCGGATATAAACCGAAACCGACCCGATATCCATGGATTTTTAAAGCGTTATCCATCGGGTAAATATCATGGATCTGACCCGTACCGAAACCGAACTATTTCGGATCGGATCTGGTTCGGGTATTCGATTCTGGTTAAAAGTCGCAGGCTTAAGAGAGAGAGTGTGTTTTTGGTTACTTGGTTAATTTTGATTTTTATTTATCACTGGATGCAGAGTTGGGCCTGGATACAAGCACATCAAGCATTTGCTTGAGGGCCGATCACTATTAAAATATTTTGGGGGCCAATTTCCCAAATCTTTAGGTAGCAGAGATGGTGAAAATGGATGTTGCATGAGTCGTATAATAGCCATCGGGTTCGAAAGCTGTTTAATGCTTTATTTAGTAACATATTTTTACATAAAGTTAGAGGAGGGGGGCCAATTTTTTTTCTTCGCTTGTAGTCTTGTAGTCTTGCAAATGTCAGGCACGGCACTGACTGGATGCAATTTTCCTATATTATACTTTATCCGTTTCATATTAAGTGTTGTTGTAGAAAAAAAATTTCGTTACAAAATAAGTATCGTTTTTAAGATTTTAATATAACATTTATTAACTTTATTCTCTTATTTATTTTTCTATTAGTTGAAATAAAAGTAAGTATATGGGTAGTGATTTTTTATATTGAAAATATGCAAAATTAAATAATTTTTTGATCCGTACGTAGAAGTGTAAAACAACATTTGATATCAAACATATGGAGTATTTATTCATGTCGAACAACAAAAAGGCATCGCCCTAATTACTTAATTAATAAATACCAGCCCGTAAGTAATTTTCATGGCGTTTTTGATGTCCCCAGTTATTAATTAGATCGAGTTTAATGAATCAAACCAAAGAACCATTAAACTGGTCCATGCATTAACATTATTTCAGTTAGGTACCAAGTTAGTCTTGTTTTACTATTATATTATTTTTTTACTAGAAACAGGGAGGCTGACAGCTAAATCAATTAGAAGATGATCATATAATTTTTTTTTTACCTCCAAACTGCTTAGGACTAACCGAGGTCACCAACATAACAGACTGGGACCTATCCGCAACCTTCAAAAAACCCTTGAAGCTTGATGCAGCATCATCCCGTAAGGACACGTAAACGGTCACAGCCCTGTAATAGCAACAGAACCGAAGATTTATGAAGCCAAAACTTAGACAGCACAACAGAACAATAATCTCAACCGAACCAAGATTTATGAAGCCAAAACTCAGACAACACAACAGAACAATAATTTCACAGATAGACATCACAACACCATTAAAATTTTTAAAACAGATCATGCTTCCCAACCTGAGAGAATATAAAACTTCACCGAAGATTTATGAAGCCAAAACTTAGACAGCACAACAGAACAATAATCTCAACCGAACCAAGATTTATGAAGCCAAAACTCAGACAACACAACAGAACAATAATTTCACAGATAGACATCACAACACCATTAAAATTTTTAAAACAGATCATGCTTCCCAACCTGAGAGAATATAAAACTTCACCGAAGATTTATGAAGCCAAAACTTAGACAGCACAACAGAACAATAATCTCAACCGAACCAAGATTTATGAAGCCAAAACTCAGACAACACAACAGAACAATAATTTCACAGATAGACATCACAACACCATTAAAATTTTTAAAACAGAACATGCTTCCCAACCTGAGAGAATATAAAACTTCACCGAAGATTTATGAAGCCAAAACTTAGACAACACAACAGAACAATAATCTCAACCGAACCAAGATTTATGAAGCCAAAACTCAGACAACACAACATAACAATAATTTCACAGATAGACATCACAACACCATTAAAATTTTTAAAACAGAACATGCTTCCCAACCTGGGAGAATATAAAACTTCAAAATGACTTACGGTTCGATCAGGAGACGGACAAGAATCCTGCTCGTGTCTGCGTTGTTCTCCAGATCGGAACCCTGCACCGATCGGATCTCTCCTACAACATCTGCAGAGTTTAGAATATTTAAGAAACAGCCTGTCATGATACAACTAAAGCGGCAGTACAAAAAACAACAAACCTGGAAGCTCCAAGTTAGTATTGGCAAGAACTTGCAGATGGCCAATACGCCTCACCATGAAGCTGTTGGTTTTGATCACAGGACCAACCACTTGGACTCCGACCATTCGTGTTGAAGGAAGGAATCGAATCACGAACTGATGTTCGGTGACCTTATACATATGGGACACCCTTGCAACCTCAAAGCACTCTAATCTGACAATTGAACCGGACACCAGTGATGACCGGTAATGGCTGACCCGGTTAGCGGGGATGAAACCGTGTATCACCGAGTCCTGTGGATACAAAAGATTATCAATAGCTTCTCATTCAAAATTCTTACCAAAAATAAATTCAAGAAGTCATAATGAGTAGTTTTCAGAAAGGAAATCAGAATCACCAGGTTAACTCTACGGAATCATAATCTACGTAACCAATACACATACACATAAGTCTATATCTTAATGTTTTCAATCTCAACACTAAAAACCTTCATTGCCCTAACACACGGAGTAAACGAACAGAGCTATGAGAATCATATTTATGAATCATATAATAATCAGAGAGGAACATCACCTTCTCATCAAGTAGTAGAAAGGTTATTCCCAATAGTTCCCCGTTCTTATCGATATCCTTAGCATCCCAGAATCGGATGAGTCTACCGACCAAAGACTGGGCGGTCCTGCCAAGTCGGAGTGAGCCGAAGGTGGTGTATGGGACGGCGGCGGCGGCGGCGTCTGCGGAGACGGCGGGGACGACGGAGACGGGGGCGACGGCAGGGACGGCGGCGAAGACAGCTGGTGAAGTCATTTTTGCAAGAGTATCAAAATGATGAAAACGATGCTATGAGGAGTGAACAGAAAAGGGTTGGGAGCTAACCTCGTAAACTCTATATAAAAGGATTAGAGAGACGTTACGGAAGACAGAAGAAGTGCCCAGTTGAGTGTTAATGAACACCATAACTGCAGAAGAACGGAAGAGGAAGAGGAAGAGGAAGAGGGATCGAGGGCGATCAGAAAAAAAAAAAACCTAAACGACAAAACGATGGGCCAGAGGATGAAAACAGGTTGAAAGCCCAAAAAAATAAAGCTCGTTAACTTAAAACCGCCACGTGTCACATAGACAGGAGTGATACTCCCCTATTATTATATAGATTCCAAACCATTTCCTCAGTTTTCTCGTTCTTCCACGTGAGAAGCCAAACATATAAAACGCCTCAATTGGCGAGATTGTTGATACATGCATTATGCATATCTGGAATATGTTGACTTGAGCCCTCGGTAATGTACTAGGATCTAAATCAGATGTGGACCAGTTGATGATCAACTCAAAGCCCATTGGTTCAACCTATCACCTTTGCTTCGAGCCTTTTTTCGCTTTCCAAATTATCGTAATGGGCTTATAGACAATGTTCGGCGTTATATGACCAGACCTCTTGAGGATCAAGCGTGCGATTGGTTTCCCGGCAACACCTCGATGGTTGATGGTATTTCAAAACAATCATATAAATCGTTACAAATATTTTCAAACCATTGAATCTCTTAAAATCAAAAACTGGTCTAGGTAGTGTTTGAGGTTGCAGGTGAGTAAAAATATTAAATTAAATTTTAAAAAACTTTAAAATTTTTTAAATTAAAATTAAAAAGGGAAATATTATAAATAAAAATATATACCCATTTTATATATAAATTTAAATTCACAAACAATATCATAATTTGTTTTATAAAAAACTTTAAACTATCTATTCATTAAAATTAAAAAATAATATACATACATACTTACATATATAAAGATATACACATATATAAAACGAAGCAAAACATCTTTTAAAAGTTTTAATATAAATCTTCAAAAAATATTAAAATTATAATTTCAACTAATTATAAGATTAAATAAATAAACATAATATTACTATTAATCATATTATGTTTATAATTAATATATTTTATTACAATAGTATGTTTTTATATTTTTATAATGTTATAGTATGATTATATTGGTAATTTATTATTAGACCGCTGTAATATGTCATAATCAACCAGTCACAAATATTCTGCAATCGCAACAATTTTCACAAGTATTCTATATAAAACAAATAAAGAGTGCTGAAAAAAAAATATAAAAATTTGGAAAATAGGACATATCGAACTTTCAATTGTCTCAATAGAACTTCCAGAGAATTAGTTGGGAAAATAAGTTTTAGATTGATGTTAATACCGTTGTATCTTTAAATTGATTAAATTAATTTTAATTAAAATTATAATATTTCGTAATTGAAATCTATGCTATTAAAAAGGAAAAAGTAAAAAACAGAAAGAAAATAAAAAAGAGAGATGTGCTTAAGTTTTAGAGTCAACTAGTTTTGACCCCATGCTACTCATGGGAATGTTGTTTTGTTACAAAGAAGATCAAATTTCAGTTATGTATAACTAAAATTAGGGGTATAATATAACTTGATAATAAGCTTTGTATAGTAAGATTCTAACTTTGTATTTAAAAAACTCTCAAGAATCTAACCTGCTAATAAGCTTTGATCGTAAGGTCTCTCACTTCTTTCAAAGCTTTAATTTGCTTCTGCATAGACCAGACCACATTTCCATCACTTAGGTTAATTATTTTTACTAAAGTTATTAAATATTGTATTTACTAATGCAATTGCACCTGGATATCAGCCATAGCACACCATTAACTTGAAGCTGAAAGAAAGAACTGCTGAGAAGATTCTTAGTATCACCATATTCACTCTTCAACTGATTTATAAGCATGTTATAGCTAAAATGGAAGGCCCTTAAGAAAAGAAAAAAGAAAACAGTCTAGGTTGATTAGTAGATTAATCATTTTATACCTTATGGATATAATATATACAATCAGTACTTAATAATCTACTTGTTCAAAAAACTATTATGTCCTTTGAGCATTGATATAGCTACAGGGTGTATTATTGCGGGGCGCTCGTTTTACATGTCCATGATTATTGGTCTACACGAACAAATTGAGATTCCTTTCGTCAACAATTTTATAGAATAAGTAAAACATGTTTGACAAACAACCTCATTGATTGTTTTTACTGTATAGAAAATAATTTAAATAACCTTAATTTTGACCTTCTCCTAAAAATATTTCTGTTTACGTAATATTATTTTACATTCCTTCATTTTCAATGATATACAATTTAGTTTCTAAAATAGTCTACAAAGAAGTAACATAAAAGCAAAAAGAATATATATTTTGATCTTAAAGTAAACAAAAGTAATATTACCACATTTCTATATTATGAACACATGATATAAAGAATAAGAAAAAAAATATCTGATCAGGTTAGGCCTTGATCTAAACATGAAACTTTCTGGTTTTTTATCACCCGAGTTTTCATTACACCATTTGTGGTGATTCTCAAGAAATTTATGGTCTTTATTGCATGTGTTTTAAGATGAGACTCTATTACTATCCTTCAATAAATTATCACCACGACAACAAATAGAGATATTTCAGCAAATGGAAAATTTAGTCCAAATGGAAAGTTTTGTTTACTTTTACCTTTTTCCAATGGAGTATGTAGCTTTTTTTTTGTAGTAAAACAACAAAATAGTAAAAAGCTATGAGTATGTTAGTGGAGAAAAAGGTTTATGCAAAAGAAAATTTATTTGAGTTGGCATTTTTAGTTTCACATACCTTGACTTTTATTCTTCATATGCCTTGCCTTGCCGTACGCTCCTACGCAGTGCCGGTCTGGACTTAGATGGCACCTAAAGCATAGAAAAAAATGATGCTTTTTATTTATAAAAACTTTATCACTTTAAAATTATTGTAATAAAAAAGTAAACTATTAGTAAATTAAGTTTTTGATAAAATAGAGTTAAAATATAGATTATACTTTATAAACTTCAATGTAAAAAAACCAGCAACTAAAATGGAACTGTTAGTATTATAGGATTAATTTTTTTCTGTGTTTTTTAACATTAATATTTCTGTGTTTTTAGATAATAACTATACATTTATGTTAGAAATTATAATATTTCAACAGTTTCTATAATTTGTTTCTGAAAAAACTCTTAACTATTAAATTTCTATAAAATATATAGATGTTTTCACCTATTTCTGAAGAACAATTATAATTTTTTCAAATTAGATTAATTTTAACTTGTAAAATTTCATTAACTGTAAATCTACTCTATTAAATTAGAGTCCTAAATTTATCTACCATTGAAATTATCATTTAAGTTTTGGACTGTTTAAAGTCTGTTAAGATGTTGCATAAATTATGGACCATATCGAATTAGTTACAATTAATTATATGAT
The DNA here is from genome assembly GCA_019776045.1 of Brassica rapa x Raphanus sativus. Lineage (NCBI taxonomy): Eukaryota > Viridiplantae > Streptophyta > Magnoliopsida > Brassicales > Brassicaceae > Brassica x Raphanus > Brassica rapa x Raphanus sativus. The sequence continues at coordinate 1,182,219 of WHPY01000058.1, read as the reverse complement.
ATGCTACAATTGAATTAAAACCAGACTACTTAAATTAAACCAACAATGTACTCTATTATAAGTAAATCAAACGACTTATGTTCTATTAAACCAATCTTCCTGAGATTTTTAAACTAATCATGAAAATACAGTGCATGAGGAAGGGCCACAAAGGCTAATAAAAACGAGAATTATGGTTTTAGAGTTATGCACATTTGATTGGAGCTAGACTGAACACGTGGTTTTGTGCATTCTGATATCGACCTAATATTTGCGTGTATATATATAACATATATACTTTTTCAAAAAAAAAAAAATAACATATATATACATAGAGATGAATGTAGAATATCCATTCGAGTTTGGTTCGAATCTATTCGAGTTTCACATTTTTGGATGAAAGATTTCAGCCTCATTTGACTAATTATAAATTTCGGTTCTGGATCTTTGCGGATTCGTATAATCTATTTAAATTATTTTAAAAATTTAAAATTTAAATATTTTTAAAAAATTTCTCAAAATCTAAGAAAATAATATATAACAAATAAATTTAAATAATGTATGCCAAAGTACCTAACCTTTATACAACAATTAGTTTAGATTGAATATTTTGATGAAAAATTAATAGATATTCTAAATCTTTTGGTATTGTTTACCTATTTTATATATTTAATTTTGACTATTTTTTTTATATTTTCAAGTATTTTGGATAATTTCATAATATCTTATATATTTTAAATATTTTTGGATATAATTCTGAAAATAATCAATATATTTAAGTATTAAAATATGATTCTGATCGATTCGGATATCCAAGATATTTCAGTTCAGACCAGAGTTTGATTCCAATTTTATACCAAGTTTGTATCTTTAACCAGTTTCGGTTCACATTCGTGACTATTTTTTTGGACCGGATTCGTTTTGATTTATCGGATTTGGGTTTTCTGCCAAACCTCTATATTTCATTGAATAGATTTGTGGTTTGCCTTTGGTAGCATTTAGGGGTGGGCACTTTACCCGATATCCGAAGTGGCACCCGAACCCGAAAAACCCTAACTAAAATCCGAACTGAAGTAGCAAAATACCCGAACAGATATTAAGTTAGGAGAGATTGGATATCCGAACCCGAACGGGTAATACCCGAACCCGAATGGATATCCGAACATATGTATACCAACCCTTATTTTTATAGTTTACGTCTCTCATTTTATTTGAAATATTTATATTGATGTTACACATACTTTAAGATTATACAATATATATATAAGTATGAACAAAATAATTTGATATTTATTTAAAATGCATGTCAAACTTTTTGTTTCATGTAAGCTACATCCAAAGTTTAAAAACAATAGCCAAATTAATAATTTTATTTTTGAAATGTTATCTCCAAATCTATTAATCATTCAATCTATAAAAAATAGAAAAACCAGTTAAGTAAAATCTATATTTTTAAATACAAGAAACTTAAAAAATGAAAAATTTATTTTTATTTCTTTTAACATCTAAATATCAGAACCCGATCCGAAATAACCGAACCCGAACTAAAAATATCTGAACCCGACCCGAAGTACAGAAATACCCGAACGGGTTCTATATCCCTATACCGAAATACCCGAAAATCTGAAATACCCGACCCGAACCCGAACGGGTACCCGAACGCCCATGCACAGTAGCATTTGTTTGATTTTTAACTCCCAGTCACATTAAGATCATTCATAACAAAAAAAAACTATGAGGTTATAAATTTCAAAGAATATATCATTTTTAATGGGAAAATTCAAACGTCTCCTCCTTTCTCGAGAATTTTTCATATTTTAAATCTTTTTTAGCTTTTTAGTATAAATATAAATCAATTTTACTATTTTACAGAGATTTTTTTTTCAAAAACTTAAATGTAAATATATTTACATTCTTTAAATTAGAATCTGTATATTCGAACTAATTATTGTACACATAAGTTATCTTCACATGATATTATACACACAAGTTATCTTCCATTGTTTTTCAATGATTACTACATAAGTAATAAAATCAGATATGATTGCTCACTACATTAGTAACACAGGTCCAATCAACAAAACATTTAATCTAGCGATTTAACATTCATAATAATTTAATTTATCGGTTTTATAAATCAAACAACAAAAAGAACATAATCCGCGTTTTAACGCGGATCAGAATCTAGTTTTATAATTAAATCAGTATAAAATCACAAAAAGAATATAGAAGATAAGAATGACATAAAAAATTGGGAAAAGCAACAATAAATCAAACACAAACATTTTAGACAAAAACAACCAACTAAAACGACATAGAGCATTTGTTCAAATATAAATATATTTTATACAATATTTTAACAAATATATTATATATGTAATATATCTAAGAAAAAGAAAGTAAAGTTGTACCTTTGACTATAAAAAGAAGGAATTGAAAAATAGAGGATGAGTTTCGAACCTAGCCCTAGGAGGATAAAACTAATAGCTGTAACAACTATACCATTGAGAACTTATTGGATATTCGGTGCCCCTTATTTTTAATCTTTTGTGGCGCCTAAAGCCATTGATTTTTTGGCTTTAGCCCAGGACCGGGCCTGCTCCTACACCTAGTAATCCATAGCTTTTGTGTTCTTTTTTCTCTCATTTCCTTGAAAGAAACTCTTTTATGAGACTATTTTGTGCTACTGCTTAAGTGCTTAGCAATAAACTAATTTGATATTCATGTAGAATTGAAAATTTGGCAGTGTATATAAGATCATTAGAAAAATTGATCTATCTGGTTATTTTTAGAAATTTCAGAGAGAATCAATCTGAGTTCTTGCAAATAATTTAAGAGTTACAATGGCTAGAAAAAAATAGTGGTTTTAAGATAGAAGATCATGGGTGTAGTGGGAGAGACTAAAGGGATATTAATTTTAATATAAAACAAAGAAATAGAAATAGATGGAATTGTTTTTTCAGCATTTATGTTCTTTTTTTTTAAATTATAAGATTTTTGTCAAATGTCAAATTTTATTTTCCAAGTGACTTGTTCTTTAATATATAGGTTATTTGCTGTAAATATCTAAAACAAGTCAATATTGAGAATCTACCATTTTCCAGCAAATTAGTATTGGTATTTCCATATTATCTTTCTTTTTTCCTACTCACATAATTTTTTCACAAACAAATCGCAACTTCCAAAGGAGGAGAGAGATCTCCAAGACGGAGAAAAAGAGAGCTGGGAGAGGAGCTCGAGGTTGCGGAAGACGATGTGGTGGCAGAGCTGGGCGTCGAGAGCTTGGTGGAGACGTTCGGCAGTGGCGGAAGGGAGATCCGGAAGCAAGTGCAGTGGAGGAGAAGAAGGCTGAGGAGAAGGAAGGGGAGAGAAATGGAGAGACAGTGGGTTCGTTGGCGAAGGAATCTAGAAGTGATGAAGAAGATGATGGTTTGGAATAGGGGTATCAGAGTAATTAATTTTTAGGCACAATTCGTAATAGTTTATGAAATAGTGTCAAATGGTAGATTGTTAATTAGGCAATATTGTTTGTGTATACAACACAGAAAGAAAATAAAAAACGAGAGAGGTACTTAAATTTTACCCTAATTTCTTTCATTTTGTCATCTTCTCCACCCAAAGCTTTCTCAACCCATCAATCAGGGTTTTAGAAAATCTTTGTTTGTTAATCGGTGTTTTCCATTTTTTTGTCTTCCTCTTTTTTGTTCTCAGACACAAATCAAACGAAATCAATTTGTTCTTTCTCAATGGATATCTTCGTACGATTCCTTCACATTCCGGTTTTTATAAATCACATGGTTAAAGCTTTATTTTGTGTATGGATTTGTGAATAGACAAATGAGAAGAAAACAAGTCTGAAATTGCCATATGACCTCGGTCGAAATAAGAACTTTGAACAAGTGAGTGTACATTTTGATTTATTTTGTTTCTTTTCTCATGTTGTAATCTCTTCTTATTTGGGAGTTTATGTTATTAGGTGTTTGGTATTGATAAGAAGTATTGGCTGATTCCTGCATACTCAGAAGAAGACTTAGTCAGAGACAAGTTCTTGGTGAAATTTGTATTCATTATAGGTTGTCCTTAGAGATCTGCTTGATTGAACTATGAACGTTGATTTGAGGGAAAGTTCTTAAGCCATGTCAAGTGCTTAACTAGGTTACTAAATTTTTGAAAAAGACTGCAGAGGTGTGAAGATGGGTGATCCATTTGTTGTTAGGTTCGGAAATTTTGGAGCATTTAGAGTTAGTTTGTTTGGAGGAAGAGATCCTTTTGATGATCCCTTCTTCCCTAGGCCATTTGACTATTTGAGTATTTTCTCGAACCAAACACCTTTAATTCAAGTGCTTCATTTAGTAATAGTACACAGAACAACTATGGTGGGAGAGGGTTAACAATTGAATATGTTAGCACGTTTGATGTTTAACAAGTTTAATTTTGATTTGTCTGAGTCTTGACACCGTTGGTCTGGTGTATTCAGGGACATTCAGTTACTAGGAAGCGTACTTGAGTGGTGGACCAAACTTGTTGCCGACCAGACCAGTTTCAAATGGTTCAAGCTGTTCTGCACCTGGAGTTAAGAAAGTTGTTTGCATCAACATTGAGTAGAACCATAAGAAACTAACACGTACCAATCAGTCTTCTATGCTTGTATGTATGAAGTTGTAGTGGATAAGATTACCTTTGTGAGTTTGATTATGATAAATTAATTGTCTTGTGACGTTATTCTATACACGGTACTATACGTGCGCCTCATATCAACACATCTTGCCACTTGAATCCAGTTATGACTCTCTGCGAACGTTTTTTACACTCTAAAACGGCACCCTTGTTTCCCAAATTGGCAAACCTCGGCGTTTTTACACTCTCGTCGCTTCGAGTCCACCACCAGGAAGTCCATGCCAGGAAACACCTCCATCGTGTTCTGTAAAACATTTCTGATGGAACATGTTATGGACAATGTTCCATCATAAATTATGATGAATGAGGGTTCCAAACTCTCAGGAAATAATCCTTCATACATGACCCCTATGTCAACCAAATCCATCCAAGATTTTAGAAATATGGAGAGCGATATCCATATTACTGAACAAATGGACGAATTTGGAAATATGACAAGAGGGGGTCGGCTGATCAAACCGACACAAAAGTACCAAGAAATGGAATGGTTGACAGTTCGTGGGAGAGGTAAAAGAGGCCGTAGAGGTCGAGGTTCCTATCAAGCGCACTAATACCACCTTAATTGGGTTCAGCTAAAGAGTTGTACTAAGTTTATCTTGTGTTTGCTCTTTCTTTGCTTACTTCATGTATCAAGCTTTCTCAAACTATGTGATCTAACAAATCACATCCAAGAAAAAAAAACATTGTGGGAGAGAAATATTCTGCGAGATTTATTGTTGATTTAGGAAAGATAACGAAAAATGGTAATTTCCGTTTTTTCATTATTTTGAAATATATAAAATACGTTAAGATTATGACTAATAAGTGAGATTTATATATATATATATATATATATAATTTTTCAAGCAGACAAAAATATTATAAATAGAATATGTTATAAAATATAAATAAGCTAAATTAGGTCATAGAGTAAACTTTACAACACGTTTTCTAGGTAGATGTAAACCACTGTTATTTAGTTATAATGAAACATAAAAAATTCTAGTATGAGTAGAATAAATAAGAAAAATTTGTTTATGTTTTATATCTAAATTAGATCATTGCAATGTACTTTGTATACGAGTTATAATCTAAATACACTGTCAGAACGAGTATTTTATGTTTAGGTAGAACATAAAATAAAATATGGTTACATAATATTTTTTTTTTGTCATAAAATACACAGACTCATATAGACTCTGCACACCAAACTGGTAGCTCTACATCCATGTGAACGTCAAAAGACGATTATTGTCTGGCACTACGTGCTAAACGATCCGCCCTTGAATTCTCCGTTCGTGGTACATGAATAAGCTGTGAGTTATGAAAACTGCTTTGTAAACTCTTTATATCCTCTAGATAACTTGTGAACGCTGGCCCTCCTCTGGTTCCGAAACATATGGTTACATAATATATGTTTTGAAAAAAAAACATATAGATAGTTGTACTTATATTTTCAATAGTTTTTATATTTTTTTTTTAAAAAAAAATTTAAATACCACAAAATTGTAAAACATGTCCAAAATGGTCTAAAAGATCAGAAGTTCTAGTGAGACAAATAAAAATTGAGAGTGTTTCATTTTGTTAATTCTAAAACAAATAAAGTGTGGTTTTAATTAAAATTTAAAACTGTTGTATTTCATGTATGTAAATCTTACCAAAGTAAAAAAAAATATCAATATATTTTAAAATAATTTGACATGTTTTAATATTTTTAATACTAGGAAGTTCAGGGCTAAAATCCATAATTCCAGGACCCGAAATTAAATAATACTAGTTTTTTTTTAAAAAATGATTTTTTCTAGTTTAAAAGGAAATAGTATTAAAACATACAGAAGAATACCTTTTCTATAGGTGTTTCATAAATTTGCCAGTATGTCGGGGCTTGCAATCATTGTCGCTAAGTCAATTTTCTTTGCTGCAGGTAGAGGGAAACAAGCACTTGAAGCCGCTGCGGGGGATTCTGGTCTCTCCATCTCAGCGCTGCCCATCAAGTACCTTGGATTGCTCCTCACCACGAAGCTTATGAACGAAAATGACTACGAGCCCTTGATCACAAAAATCAGGAAGAGGTTTCTATCTTGGACAAGCAAGGCTCTGTCCTACGCTGGTAGGTTGCAGTTCATTAAGTCAGTAATCACGAGTATTACAAACTTTTGGTTAGCTGCTTTCTGTCTTCCCCAAGCTTGCATGGATGAGATTTAGAGCATGTTCTGTGCTTTCCTCTAGAGTGGTTCCCCAAACATACATCTATGTCGAAAGTTGCTTAGGCTGATGTCTGTTGTCCCTTCGCAGAAGGTGATTTAGATCTCCGCCGTGTTCACGAATCAACCTGAAGTTCCAGAATCATATTCACAGGGTTTTCTGGGACCAAAGGAAAGAGGAGATAAGGAGACAACTAGAGATGGGATTATGGATGACCAAACAAGAATGCGAGGAGTGGCTGAGAATGATATGTTGAATAAAACAGGCAGTGAGATGTTCATATCGTCTCAACAGCAGGGAGATGATGGCTACGTAGCAGATAGAGAGGAGGGGGTGAAGTTAGACAAAGCTGATGATGGGACTTTTGTGATGGGTACTACTGGCTCCAATGCAAACTGCAACAGTAGAAGTCGTGACTCTAATACCAGTCGATCATCATGGGTTCGTCGTAATCAGAGTAGGCACAAAAGTAATGCTTCAGTGTCTGATGGTAGACAACAAAGCAGAGAAGATGGCTCCTCTAAACGTAAAGCGTATGATGAAAGGGATGTCTCATCTAAGAGATGTCAAAGCAAGTGAAGGGTTTGGTGGTTTCCCTGAAACCATCCAATGCTTAATGACGACGCTCAGTTGGAACTGTCGGGGTTTGAGGAGCAACCTGACAGTTTGACGCCTAGAGAAGATGTGTCGTGAGCATCTCCCGGATTTCTTGTTTCTCCTAGAGACTAAAAACTCTAGTGATCACGTGTTAGCTGTAACAAGATCTTTGGGTTACGACCATAGTTTTTTGGTGAACCCAGTGGGTCTTAGTGGAGGTTTGGCGCTACTGTGGAAGCGTCCGTTTGAAGTGGAGGTCTTAAGTTCGAGCAACAGAATCATAGATACGAAGGTGAAGGCTGGGAACCTTGTATATTATATGACTTTTGTTTATGGAGATCCAGTTAGACAACGAAGATATGAAGTCTGGAATGCTTTGATGTCTATTGGTTTGAACCGGAATGGAGGGTGGTGCTTAGTGGGAGATTAATGAAATTATGAATGACGATGAAAAGCTTGGAGGACCGGACATAATGGATAACTCTTTCTATCCTTACCGTGATATGCCTCGTAATTGCAGAATCGAAAAGATACCAAGCTCAGGGGATAAGTTATCGTGAGCAGGTGTAAGAGAAGTTATCACCAACAGAGTCAAGGAGAACGTGTGGATCAAATGTCGCCTAGATAGGGCATTTGGAAATGCAGAATGGTTCTGTTTGTTCCCTCGATCCCAATTACAGTATCTCGAGCGCTTAGGGTCTGATCATAGATCTATATTTCTAAGCATGACGACTCACAACCAGATTCGAAGAGGTCGCTTTATCTTTGACAAGAGATGGTCTTCGCAGCCTGCAGTGACTGATATCATTAAAAAGCATTGGAGACCAGTTGACAGATCAGCAGGAAAGGATGTGTCTTCGGTTATATCTTCTTGTCGAAAGGATAAAGCGAAGTGGAAAAAGAGTGATGTAGGGGATTCGAAGAAGCAGATCCACAAACTCCGTCGAGACCTAGAGGTTGAGGAGCAAAAGAGATTTCCTAATCTAGGCCTTATGAATGACTTGAAGTTGCAGCTGCATCAGCTTTATTAGGAAGAAGAGTCTTTTTGGAAACATAAATGCAAGAATACCTGGTTGGTGGCAGGAGATTTGAATACAAAGTTTTTTCATGGGTGGGCAAAATTGAGAAAGATGAAGAGCTTGATCGCTGCCTTAGTGGACTGAGGACGGGTGGAACAAACAGAAGAAGAAGCAAAAGGAGATATAAAATAATTCACAAACTTGTTCCGATCTTCATCACCATCTGATGCTACTGAGCTGCTTCAATGTATGGAGGGTAAGGTGACTGAACAGATGAACATGAGGTTAACCAAAGAGGTATCTGACGCAGAGATTAAGAGAGATGTGAAGGCTTTTAAGAGCGATAGTGCGCCGGGTGCCGATGGAATGACCGCACACTTTTTCAGAAGAATTGGAAATATACTGGACCGATGATCACTGCAGAAGGACATCGCTTCTTCCACGAAGGAATACTACCGTCTGAGTGGAATTTCACACAGTTGTTTCTGCTTCCAAAGAAACTAAACCCGTCACAGATGTCTGATATCAGACCCATCAATATGTGCTCTTTCACGTATAAGATTATCTCGAAAGTGCTGTGTTCGCGTCTCAAAGGAATCTTGCCGAGAATGGTATCCCCAACTCATGGAGCTTTTGTTGCTGGAAGGCCATCTCTGATAACTTGCTAGTTGCGCATGAAATGGTAGATGGTCTTAAAACCAATCCGAACTGCAAGAGCGACTACATTGCCATTAAAACCGATATGTCAAAAGCATATGATCGTGTTAAATGGCCTTTCTTGGAAGCACTGTTTGACCAGATGGGGTTTGATCTGAAATGGATTGATTGGGTTATGCTGTGTGTGAGATCAGTGTCTTATAGAATTTTTTTTAATGGTCAGGAATTTGGTCACATTGTTCCGGAGCGAGGCTTAAGACAAGGGGATCCCCTTTCCTCTTTTCTTTTTATTCTTTGTGCAGAAGCTTTGGTCCATATAATGAATACGGCTGAAGAGACTGGGAAGATCACCAGAATGAACCTCACACAACAATGTCCTTTGGTGCAGCATCTGTTGTTTGTGGACGATAGTCTCCTCCTCATACGCGCTGAATTAAGTGAGTGAACAGCTTCCCTACGGTGCCCGGAGTTGTATGGCAGAGCGTCGGGTCATGAAAAAATTTTAGAAGCCATTGATCACCTTTGGGGAAGGTATTGACCAAGTGATGCGACGACTGATTGCGGATATCTTAGGTATTGAGAATGAGAGTGGTGTTGGATCATACTTGGGTTTACCTGAGTGTTTTAGTTGTTCAAAACAGAAATTACTAGCGTTCATTGGAGAAAAATTGGATAAGAGGCTGAATGGATGGTATACCAAAATGCTTTCTCTTGGGGGAAATGAGGTACTCCTGAAGTCAATTGCCATGGCTCTCCCGGTGTATGCTATGTCCTGTTTTAAGCTGACTAAACATCACTGCCAGAAAATTATGAGTGCAATGTCCAATTTCTCGTGGAATGAGAGTGAAGATAAAAAGAAAATTCATTGGAATGCATGGGACAAGCTCTGTGAATCAAAAGAGAATGGAGGTCTTGGTTTTAGAGATATTGAGGATTTTAACCAAGCCTTACTGGCGAAACAAGCTTGGAAACTAATGAACGACCCAACTGTTTACTTGCGCGAATCTTCAAGGGACGATATTATGCAAAAACCAGTTTCCTAGAAGCTGGGAAAGGCTTCAGACCCTCTTACGCTTGGTGCAACATAACATTTGGGAGATAACTTTTGAGGAAAAGGTTATTCAAATCCATCGGTTTTGGATTCAAACATACGTATTGTTGGATAAGTGGATCATGGACGAAATACCTCGCAGACCAGTCACGAAGCAAATCTTCTTTGATGTCAACCTCAAAGTCTCAGACCTAATTGACCATAATGGAAGTTGAACAATGGAGTTGCTAAATGAGTTATTTCAAAAAAACGAGGTGAACAGGATTCTAGCTCTTCCGATAGGAGCTCGGGAGGACAAGTTCATTTGGGCATATACTAATCATGGAGCTTACACTGTGAAGAGTAGATACTGGATGATAGCAAATGAAGAGTCAGTCAGGCATAATGTAAGGTTAGTTCAAGAGCAACGAGTGCTGGAGCTAAAGAGAAGGGTTTGGAAGTTAACAACCTTACCAAAAATAAGGATGTTTCTATGGCGGGCTCTATCGGGTGCTTTAGCTGTTGCTGATCGATTACAGTCTCGAGGTTTAAATGTGCAGAGCCTGTGTCCCCTGTGTCACGATAACTAACCACATGTTGTTCAGATGTTCCAAGGTACATGATTTGTGGTCTTTATCAACATACCCTCAACCACCTATGGGGTTTAATATGTCTTTGGAGGAGAACATGGCCTTTTTGTTTGATTCCATTGATAATCTTTCGGCGGAGGCCTCACATGTTCGATCCTTGTCTTGGTTTCTATGGAATATATGGAAGAACAAGAACTCAATCTTATACGCTGAGACTCAGGAATCCCCTTTGTTTTGGGTTCATAATGCGGAGGAAGAGCCAAATTATGGCTGGATGTTAACAAACACGCTAAAAGTATGCTTGAGAAGAATAATATGACAGGAGCTCGTGAACGGTGGACCCCTCCGCTCCAAGGAGTTGTTAAATGTAATGTCCATGTGAATTGGAGAAACAGATTACTGCAGAGTGGAGCGGCTTGGATTGCACGGCACAATACATGGAACGTGTTATTTCATGGACATGATGCGTTTACCTCATCTGCAAACCGACTGATAGCTGAGTTGAGAGGTATAATTTGGTCCCTACAAAGTGCGAAGGATATGCACTTTGATTGGTGACCATTGCTACATATCATATGCAAGCTGTTGAAGCTATAACGACACCGTCTTCATGGCCAAGATTCTGGTCATTTTTGGAACATGTGTCATCCCTTTGTAGCCTTTTTGAATCGATTTCCTTTTGAGTGTGAGAAGGTGAGTGCTAACTAAATAGCTCGAGACATATCCAAAAGCGTCATGAGAGATGGAAGATTGCAGTCCTACCTTGCTTTAGGCGGATCAGCGTGGCTTCATCAAGTTTTACTCCGAGAAGCTGCTAGACAAGACAAATTCATCTTTCCTTTAAGATTAGAGTCTTTGTCATTATCTTTTTTGGTTTTTGTTGGATCCTTTCCCTATCTTCTTGGAACTACTGTTATCAGACGTTTTAAAAAAATGTTTGAGCTATTATAACGGGCGATGATATAACGCTTTTGAAATCAATTAATCTAATCGTGAAGCCAGAAAATCAACTTCTACTTATGAATACTATCAAATCATTTTCCCAAGACATCGAAGAGTTAAAAAAATGGAAATCTCTTCGATGTCTCCGATCAGTTATATAACAATGCGCTTGTTAGCGTAACTGAAGCACTGACCGGGACGGTCCAACACCTTTTGCAGCACCATAATGTTCTTTTTTCCCGAAAATTGGACCCACGCACAAATAGTACAAGATATACTTGGAGATGATATGACCTTGGGAAATGTTGCTTATGTATTGAGCAACATCACTCAGTTGGGACTCGCAAGTGACGAGTTTCATCAAATCTTCAATATTATCAATTTAAC
>WHPY01000058.1:1108339-1161058 GCA_019776045.1 Brassica rapa x Raphanus sativus | reverse complement strand
GCAAAACGAAAGCCGATTTGTCATCGCACAGCTTCAGTCCGAAAGTAGACCTAGGTCTTGCCCTAAACCCGGCCTTGCTGGTATCTAAGACATCTCATAGGCATAAGTATCCAGAATACGAGATCCCAAAATTTGCCTCTTATCGCTTACAAACCTAACGTTCGCTACAAAGCGACCTACGGACCTAGCGACAAAAAAAAAAGAGATTGAATGCGAAGTGACTACACGTATTCAAACCCTCTACACTTGATGAAAGTATAAATCAAAACGCATAGTTCATAAAAGGCATTTATAACAGGGATTCGAAAGCCACCAACGGCCGATCCCGAAAAACATAAAGTCACGCGACCTCCTAAGGGTCGCAACACATACATACAAACGGCCACATTTGGCCTATCACAAATTATAATCAAATGCATAGCAGTCGATTAGAGAAATTCCAAACGAAGAATCGGGCTGGTCGACCTCTTCACCCCCGTCGCCTGCATTTGAACCCTCGCCTACATCCGCTGTATCTTCCGAGACTTGGATAGGATTCCAGAGTTCTCGAATTCTCCCTTCGATCGGAGGAACAAAGGATTCAGCATTGGCACATATTCTCATCGAGCCATCCATCGTGGCAAGTTCGCCGGAAAGAGAGAAGTCCTCACGCTGCATCTTGCTGAGGGTACCGACCGAACCACGGCACTCGCGAAAATCACCTACAAAGTCCTGAGCCTCTTTGTACGCTTCGAACTCAGTAGAAAAAATTTCGGCCCTTCGGTTCATCTCGGCGGCAGCTCTTCTCCGTCCGCTCCTTTCCGCACGAGCGAGGGCTCGAGCCTGGACCTTGGCTTGCCGGCGATTTTGCTCCTCCACCTCCAACCGATACTTAGCAAATTCCCTTTCCGTTTCCTCCGCTTTGAAACGGGCCAGTCGGGCAGTGCGGAAACTCCCATCAATCGATGCATTCCAAATTCTCACGGCCTGCAAAGAGGCCAATGTCAAATAAAAAGAAAAGAGGAGTTACTCAAGTTTCAAAAACAAACCTCGTTGACCAAGCGAGCACCCTCCGCAGTCACCTTGTCCCTTTCCTCGTTGTCTAAAGACTCGTCACGGGAAAACGCCGGAGGGAGTTCGTCAAAGAAGTCACCCGGGGGAGGAACATCCCGATTCTCTGAGGTAAAGCCAGGATCATATCTCGGCGGCGCGCCATCTCCCGACGAAGTCTCGAAAGCGATCCCTTTATCTTTACGAGGTCTCCGCCTCTGCCTCAAAGGGGCAAAAACGTAGGACCTATCGTTCACACAGGGACGTGTACCACCTCGCGATCGGTGAAGCGCGACCGCCCCTCGAATCCGGTCAAGAGTAAAGGAGTTCCAGGAACAAGGCCTCGACCTAAAAAGATCCCTCCTGACCGAAAGATCGGAAGGAACATGCGCGAGACACCTGTTCTCTAAAAAAAAAAAACAAACACGTTCGGTATTCGCCTTTCGGATTATAAGAGAGGGGATGCGACAATCTTACCTCGCTGGTACAACCAGTCTGTCGGGAATAGATGGAGAAAGCCTTCCTCGACAGACTCTCCGTCTATCCTCACAAAAAAGAAACGATCGACATAATCCTTGGCGTGCGAGGTGACTCCATTGATTACCGAAAAGTTGGTCCTCGCCTTCATGGAGTAAACTCCATTGATGCTCGTCGCCTTGGAGTTCCATAACCCTTCGAAATCGGCAGGGCTAAGGTCTATCCCTAACTCGTAACTCAAAATCACAACGCCGAGCCAGCTCTCCAAAGCTGACACATTCAGCTGGCTGATTGCGATTCCGAAACGGTCGAGGGCCTGAACAATGACCCCAGGGATTGGGAACCACAGTCGACATTGCGTCAAGAACGCCTCGTAACAAGTAAAGTAACCTTCCGGAGGATGCTCCGAACTCTCATTCCCGCAGGGAATGCGAAACACAACTCCCTCCGGAACCCCATAAAACTCTCGAAGAGTTTCGAGATATTCGGGGGATACTTCGCTCGGTGAGTCAACTTCTCCACGCGCCCTCAGAGGTCGCCGGGGAATCGGGATCACGGGAAGGGGAGCATCAGTGCCAAAGACAGCGTCGCAGTACGCGTTCCTGTTGATCTCTGAAACCTCGGGCTTCGGATTTTCTTCCTCAGCGTGAAAACTATCCGAAGACGAGTGAGACTGCCTCCTCGAGAATTTCGATCTTGAAGTCATTCTTTTCTTAAAAAGTAGAGAGAGAATTTGCAAGAGAGAGATTAGCTTGAGATTCTTGGGTGAAGTAAGAATGGTAAAGAATTCACAAGTACTTATAGGCAAAAAAATTTTTACTATTCACCCCGACCTTCGACACGATTTCGTCTCCATTCTTTCCTCATGAACCAAACCGCAAGCTAGGATCTCCAAACCCTACGATTCCTAGCTAGCTGGGGGGCTAACTGTTGGGGTCAAAATCGGTCAAGACGAAATCGATGTCCGAAAATCTCGGAAAAATATGAAAGATGTAAAAGCAACCTCGAGAGACTAATTGTTAATCGAGAAACCTTAAGAAAAAATTAAGTTCGAGATTCATCGTCTCGAAATCAACTGCTAGAAACATTTTCTACACAAGGAAAAAACCTACGGAAAACTAAAAACGCAAAGAACACGAACGCGCCGAAGGAACCGAGCAGCCAACACCGGACGTGGCCGTGGCCGCCGGGCGGCTAGCCCCGTGCTGGCCGTGGCCGCCGGCGGCTAGCGCCCGTGCTGGCCGTGGTCGCCGGGCGGCTAGCCCCGCGCTGGCTCGGGTCGTCGGACGGCTAGTCTTCGTGCGTAAACTCCGGGCCTCCGGGTCGCCAGAAATCCGTGTTTTGCGACTTTCCGAGTCCCCGCAAACAAAACTCCTTCTTCTGCTCCAGGATTTCAAAGAACCCCTAAGACGTCAACGTATAGGAAAACTTCGTATAAAACGGTGATGGTTATCTTAAAACACCATTCACCACGGCAATGGAACGAAGATCTTCCGAAAGACTCGACATCTAAGTAGGAGCATCCTTTCAAAAGAAATCGTAGAAAAAACAGCGGAAGTCCGGAAGACGGCCCGAAAGGGACCAAACCTGATCGGACGACCCATTTACGATTTTCTAAAAGGATAGATGCGACAGTTTACAATTATCTTCGCCAGACAAGATAAATGTTAAACTTCCGAAAAGATAAATATCAACTTTCCGAAAAAATAAATGTCAACTTTCCTGATAAACACGAAAGCCGGCGAAAATGGAAAAAGTCCAGCCCGCGGCAGACTCAGCCCATCAAGGATAGACCGTCATATAGGAGTATATAAGCAATGCTAGGAGCAGAGGAAGGGGGATCCGAAATCAGAAGAAAGAAACCACTCTAGAGCAATTTAGAACTTAGGCGCTTATTTCCTTTTTTAGCGAGCTGCGACTCAACTAGGTTAGATCTAGGTTTCGAGACTAGCGACGATCGACAGCTCTTGCGGCCGAGATCTCGACCTGTTGTCCAAACGCTCTCCGCAGATTCGGAAATAAGATTCTTTCTTTTTGCTCTATTTATTTTACGCATTTATTCTCGAATTAGACTTGTCTTAACTTTGTTGTGCGTGGCCCAGCAGATAGCCGGGATCCTCGGGGAAAACTAGGTCAACTTAGTTTTCCTACGTTTTAACTTAACTAAAATCGACAGTGCGAATTTCGGTTCCCACATCGACCCCAAAGCCATAATGTCTATAGATAGCGGTTTTCAGCCGCTAAGAAAAACATTTTTTCTTGTAGTGACATCTATGTCGAAAGTTATTTGGCTGATGTATGTTGTCCTTTCGCCGAAGGTGGTTTGGGTCTCTGCCGTGTTCACAAAATAGGTACAATGTTTATTCTGAAGTTAATATAGAGACTTTTTGCTCACTCTTACTCGCTATGGGGACTGTGGGTGAGATAATACTTGTTGCGGGGGGAGACTCTACGGGATGTGATAGACACAGGTCTGGGTTCTTGGGTATGGCAGAAAATCTGAAGAGTCCGTACGCTTGCAAAGCAATTCATTCGTATGGACATAAATAATGGCCAAAAAGTGAAGTTCGGGACGGATATGTGGCTTCCACCAGGGAGTGATAAACCTTGCAGGTGAAATTGGAACTCAGAAATTAGGCATTACAAGGAATGCGCAAATCTGTGAAGTTTTTACTGATGGTGGTTGGAGGTGTTAGGATATTTTTGTGTAGGATCGTTTTAGTACTACGGAACACTAGAGGATTTGTATGTAAGCAAGAGAAATCGTAAACTAGAAGATGTTATTGAATGTTTTTGGTCGGGACTACAATGTTTGGGTGTATAAACCCTAGTTCTAGTCGCCTAAACTCTAATCTTCTAGCCTCCGAAAGTCGATCCCTTATTATAGGGTTTGGGCTCCCCTTTTATAGTTGTAGATGTCGGCTTCAAGTAATAGAACTCTTCCATAATCGGAAAAATAAAAGTTTCCCTTAGGTAGAAAACTTCTATTTTGCTCCAAGGGGTCGGTCCGATCTAGGGGTCGGACCTAAGGCAGGGGTAGATCCCTGGTATCTTCTTGAGCAAGGGTCTGGAAGTCGAGGACCTATCCGGAAGCTGGAGAAAACTTACGTCTGGATATTTTTCCCGAACAGTTTGCCCCTTATCCCTTGATTTGCTCGTGGGAATCAAGGGATAACATGTTTTTCCGAGCCTTAGTAGTTTTCTCTTGGGTACCTTGTCTTCTTGCAGTGGGTCAGACCGGGATCCGAACTATGATTCAAGTAGGCTTTTGAATTTCTTGACCCAATCACCGAAAGATCCTTCGAATCATCCATAAGTACTATAATCTTCATTCTTGGATCTCACTTTCCTTTCGATGATCATGTCTTTACTCCGAGAGATCTGGGTAGCGGGGTTCGTTTGAATTTGAATTTCCCGAGCCGAGTCTTGGGAACTCCGAGATCCCGGGTCGGCGGATTTCCCAAGAAGAAACTCCCAACGGCTCTCTACCCTTTTTAGTATATTTATTCCCCTTTTCGTGCACCGTCTCCTTAACCTCGAATCTTGCCATTTCTCGTGCCAACTCCCAAAGCTTTTTAATGGCAGAAATGAGCGAATTGGAGAAGAGAACGAACTCCTTGTCATCCGGATCCAGCATCCCACCGTCACGCCGTGATACAAACGTGCAAAATCCTTTGACCCCAGCTCCCCAGTCGTTTGTTTCTTCGGGGTCTCCGCAAGTGGGCCCGCATCAACGGTTAGGGAGGACGAGTTGTGCGATTAGTGAAAAAAGTATTCGCTTACTTCTTCCGTTGTTCTTCGCATCCCTAGACTGTCAGAGCGGGCTTCCGGTGGTATGCCCAAGGAGATTGCTATCTATGAGGCTTTCTTTGAATCGGGCTTCAGAGGTGACATACCATTGTTGATATCGAGTCTCTGCAGCTACTTCCACATTTCTCCATCCCAGCTTAATCCTCTAGCTTGGCGTATCCTCATAGTTATCCAAAACCTCGGGGATGAAGAAGATCTAGCTTTCGGAGTTAGCGAAGTACTTTTTGCTTATCATCTAGCCCCGATCAATGGGCACGAGGGGCGTTTTCATCTTCGACCGAGATCGGGACTTCCTATAGTCGAGGAACTTCCCAAGACTGATCGGAAGGGGTTGGCCTTCGTAAAGAAATGGCCAGAGAGATATGTTTTTATGACTCTCCCAGGATCTCATTATCGGTGGAACTTCGTAGGTAAGGGGTTTTAGTAGACGCTCTTTCTCACGAGTTCTGATGATGAGATCTATCTGATTTGCATTCCTCCCTTTTTTTAGAGGGAACTCACTCAGCTCCCGTCGAGGGCGAACGCAATGTTCTTCAGGTACGGAAGCTTCCCCTTGAGCGACGCCGCGTGACCCATCTTCTCAGTTTGGAGGTCCTGCGCCGTAGCAAACTATGGGGTAAGTTACTTCTTTGCGACCTACGGGTATCCCTCTTTCACATAATAATTCACGAAATATCTCTTTTTCAGAAGACAAAAGGGAAGGAGACCCTGAAGATCCGATGGTGGCTTTTAAGAAGGCCACGGATGCCATATCGGCAAGAAGGGACTCATCCAGCAGGAATGCTTCGGGCGACGAAGCCACGACTGTTGGTAACAAGCGTAGGATGATAATGAAGGATGGTGACTCCTCTCCCTCACGAGGCGGTAGGCCTACGGAAGGTGTAAGCACGCGTTCACAGCGGCCATTGCTGACTGGATGATCATCCGGAGGGTTGTCTGACGTACTGGCTGAATTGAATGCCAATGTGTTTGCGAGGATGCAGGCTCTTCCCTCGGACAAGGACTCTTCAGGGATTGTTCAGCAGGTCCAGGGCGAACTCCTTCAGGTGAGATATGGATAAGATCTTGTATTATAAGTATGCGGTTTATAAGACTTGTTTTCCTACGCAGGTCCTTTCTGATTTGCATCATCTGAAGGACCGAATAGTGGAGGAGGGTTCATCAATGAGTAGAGATAAGGTTTCAGAATTAACCCATCAATTATCTGAGGAGAAGAGTAGGCGTGTTGCGAAGGAACTGGAGCTGAGGGACCTTCAAGCAAAGGTTCGGGCCATCGAGGGTTCAGTGGAAATTGCTTCAGCTGAATCGCTTCAATTGAGCCGAAAAAGCAGGAGCTGGAGGAGACTATCGCTAAACTTGAAACGGAGGCGGAGACTTCGAAAAATATGACGACCATGGCTGTGAACGGCGCAAGGATCATCGCCCGTTGGGAAGTAATGATAGAGTGGCTCAAAGGGCATGCCCAGAAATGGAACTTGCACAAGGAGTTCTCTCAGTACAAGACGGTGGTTTTGGCTGAAGCGGAACTCGAAGGTACTGAACCTCCCTCTTTTGAAGACGAACCAGCTATTTCTTCATCTAGGCGTGGCAGGCCTTAGAGGATATCTGAGCTTTTTGTAATAACGGCCTTGGATGGCCCGTCCTTTCTGAAACAATGTTTTTTATACGCTTTTCTTGTCCCTTGAATTTTATCGTTGAATAATATCCTTCGCTTTTGTTCGGAATGGTTCGTAAGACCTTTGAGCGCGGTCTCCTGGGAGGAGTTTCAGGGTTTAGGAATGGGACCCCCTTGCGGCGCCGATAAACCAGGGGTATAGCCCTTGCCGAACACATTTTGTATCTTTAGAACACATGAGTATCTAGGTAGGCTTGCAGACGTGTTGTAAGGAGTGGATCCTTGTAGGGGTTGACCCCTTGAATGGATATCAACGTCTAGGACCTGGATCCTGTTAGTATATTGATTGAATCCTGAAATGATCAGAAAAACGTTAGACCTTGTAATCCATTATTAAAAACCTTAGTTTTAGATTTGGAATGAAAGATCCTTGCTTGGAACCCTAGAGTTCTAGCTTGGTTTGAACCCTGAGGTTCTTGAGCCTTAGAACCCGTAAGTTCTTAAGGTCTTGAACCCTGAGGTTCCTTATCTAGGCCCGAAGGCCGTTTTATTGAACCCGAAGGTTTGCTAATTGAACCCTGAGGTTTTCTGAGTGTTGGGGTTTAATTTTTAGATCCGGGGACCATGTTTAAACCCTATGGATACCTCGAACCGGGAGGTTGATGCTTTTGAACCATGAGGTTCTTAGAAAACCCGAAGGTTGGTATTTAGGATTCGAAGATCCTTGAACCCTGGGTTCTTACTAGATCTGAAGATCGGTTAGACCCGAAGGCCCTTGATCGACTCTGAGGTGATCTAGAATTCGGAGATTCCTTACAGACCCGGAGGCTGCATTGAACCCTGAAGTTCTTTTATAGACCCGGAGGCCGTACTAAACCCGGAGGTTATTATATAGACCCTGAGGCCGTATTGAACCCTGAGGTTCGTCATAGACACTGAGGCCGTATTTGTTATGGGAGGTTTGTGATCGTATTCTGCTCTCCATGGGGGAACCACTACCGATCTGTTATTGAGAAACCGCACTGCCACCCGGAGGTATAGGCCACTCTCGTGAATCTCAATGCTGCACTCTACCTTTCTGCAGAAAAGGTCACGCTCAGACTTACTGTGGTCTGGCGTGGGCCTGCCCCGCGGAGCGACTTCACACCAGACACACTACTTTCCACGTCTGGATAAGTATTAATTTTTGGTGCTAACCGGTATTTTCGCACATTTGCTCCATGCATATCAGCCGTTAGCATCTGATTACAGTACTTTGCAGTGTACGTCATGCCCCCTGCGTGTATTTAGCTCGTAGCGTCTTTAACACAAGGTTTGGGTAGCACTAGTACAGTGGTCCCCACGTAATTCTTGGACTTATAGCCTTTACGCAGGGCCTGAGGTGCAGATAATGTAATAGGGTTGATCAGATCCGTTCCTTATATGTCGTACACCCATGTGAGTAGTCTCATTAGTGTATATAGGGTTTGCTGAGGTCTAAGATCCCTTAAGACCTGACCTAGCTAGTATGCCCCTTTAAGTACAGTGGAGTTCCTATAACCCCTTTAGCCGTAACTAATAATGTATTCTATAAGATTAGTCCGGAGACGTTATCGCATACATAGGAGTAGGAAATCAGTGTACTTAAATATATCATAATAATAGTAGTAGTATATAGAGCTTGACCCGGGGATCTTACTCTAGAAGTGATAGAATTTGAGGTGCAAGGCATTCCAGCAGTTGGGTTGGACCTTGCCGTCGCTGTCTTCCAGCTTATAGGCTCCTGCCCCTTGCACCTCTATTACCTTATATGGACCTTCCCATCCAGGAGCGAGTTTTCCGGCTGATTTGTCCCTTGTGTGGTCACAGACTCGCCTTAGGACCCAGTCCCCTTTCTGGAAGGTTCTGGATCTGACCTTTTTGTTGTAGCTCTTGGCGACTTTCAACTGGTAGGATGCATTTCTAAGGCGGGCCGCCTCCCTATTTTCGTCGAGTAGGTCTAGACTCAGGGACATTAACTCGTTATTCTCCTCCTGGGAGAGGAATTCAGAGACCGTGATCCTTACGTGCACCTCTGTGGGTATCACCGTATCAGCACCATAGACAAGGGAGAAGGGAGTCTCTTGGGTAGCCGTCTTCGGGGTTGTCCGATAGGCCCAGAGTACTCCATGTACTTCTTCTGCCCATCGTCCATGGGCGTCTTCTAGGCGCTTCTTGAGCATGTTCACCACTGTTTTGTTAGTGGATTCCGCTTGGCCGTTAGATTGAGGGTGTCGTGGTGCTGAGTAGGAGAGCTTGATGTTCCAGTCCTTGCAGAACTTTCGGAAGTTATAGCTTGTGAACTGTGTTCATGGGGTGTTCCGAAGCGTGTGATCACGTTAGTCCATAGGAATTTCCTAATTTGGAGATCCGTTATCTTGGCTAGTGCTTCATCCTCCACCCATTTGGTGAAATAATCCGTCACGACTAGGAGGAAAATCTTTTGCCCCGGTGCCATAGGGAATTTTCCTACGATGTCCATGCCCCATTTTCGGAAGGGCCAAGGAGAACTTAGGGATTTGAGGTTCTCTGGTGGAAGGTTGGAGGTTGGCGCGTGCTTCTGGCATTGACTGCAGAGCCTGGCTTGTTTGAGGGAGTCCCTCGCCATGGTTGGCCAATAGTATCCTGCTCTTCTAGCTCTGAGTACCAAGCTCCGACCACTAGAGTGGGAACCACATTCTCCTTCGTGCAGCTCTTCTAATATCCTGGCGGCTTCCCTAGGGGTAAGACATCGTAGATAGGGTCCTGAAAAGGATCTTCGGTATAGCTTCCTCTCGGAAAAACAATACCTTGCAGTTTGGCACCTTATCTTCCGACTTTCATCCCGATCTTCCGGCAAGGTGTCATACCTTAGGTAGTTGGCGATGGGCGTCATCCAAGTCTCTCCTTTGTCTACCACTGATATTTCTTCAGGTTCCGTCTCCTTTTCGGTCGCGGGCCATTGGAGTACCAGTAATGGGATGCTCATATGACCTGTAGTTTCTAGATCAGACCCTAGGTTAGCTAGAGCGTCAGCCTGGGAGTTGTGCTCCCTAGGAATCTGCGTGAGCTTACAATGTCGGAACCTGTCGAGTAGTCGCTTAGCCACAAATAGGTACCTGACCATGCTCGGGTCTTTCGCCTGATAGTCTCCTTGGACTTGGCTTATGATCAATTTTGAATCGCTGAAGACCTGGATATCTTCCACCCTCATCTGTCTGGCGAGTGTCAGCCCTGCTATTAGGGCTTCATACTCAGCTTCGTTTTTCGTTGCTTTGAAGTTGCAACGCACGGCCCTTGGGGCTGATTCCCCCGGGGGGGGAAGTTAGGACCAATCCCACGTCTGCGCCCCTTACGTTACTAGACCCATCAACGTACAGTGTCCATTCGCCTTTCTCCCCTTCGCTATCACGAAGATTTACCTCTTGTTCCAGGGCTGGAAGCATGGCAGGAGAGAATTCAGCTACGAAATCTGCCAGGACTTGCGATTTGATGGCTGTCGCGGGCCGGAAGATCACATCGTATTCCCCCAGCTCTATAGCCCATTTTGCTAGACGTCCAGACACTGGCTTATGAAGAACTGCCTTGATAGGGAAGGAGGTGACTACCACAATTTGATGAGCCTGGAAGTAGGGACGCAGCTTTCGGGCAGCGTTGACTAGAGTAAGGGCCAGCTTCTCGAGGTGACTATAGCGGGTCTCCGCGTCTAGTAAAGATTTGCTCACGTAGTAGATATGATGTTGTTTCCTCCTGAGAGTGGTGAAGGCTTGTTGAAGGAGTGAGATATGGTCTTCGGCGTCTAGGGACTTCACCAACATGTCATCAATGTAGACTTCCATGGTCTGCCCTATTTGATCGGCGAACATCATGTTGACAAGCCTTTGGTAGGTTGAGCCGGCGTTCTTCAATCCGAAGGGCATAACCTTGTAACAGTAGATGCCCCTTGAGGTCATAAAAAATGTCATCTCTTGATCGTCGGGATGCATTAGGATCTGATTATATCCAGAGAATGCATCCATGAAGCTCATCAGCTCGTGACCAGCCGTTGCGTCGACCAGCTTGTCGATGTGAGGCAGAGGGAAAGGATCTTTAGGACAGGACTTATTAAGGTCCGTGAAATCGATACAGACTCTCCACTTCCCATTTTTCTTCTTTACGACCACCACATTGGCTAGTCATTCCGGGTATTGCACCTCTAGTATGAATCCAGCATCTAGTAGGTTCTTGACCTCTTCGTTGATTATCTCATCCCTTTCAGGAGCGAATTTTCTCCTCTTCTGTCTGATAGGAGGATGCATTGGATCCACCTTGAGTTAATGCATGATAACATCAGGATCAATTCCAGACATGTCTTCATGAGACCATGCGAAGCAATCGGAGTCGGGTCTTAAGAAATCGATCAGTCTCCTTCTCAAGCCTTCCGGAAGCTTGGAGCCTATCTTTAAGTTTCGACTCGAGTTCCCTTTCATGAGCGGGGCCTCATCCATTTCTTCCACTTCCGGCTCTTCAGTATGTGGGGTCGGAAGCTCCTTCTGTAATTGCTATAAGACCTGAGTCTTTCTCCTAAGGGTAGTCTGATAGCAAGACCTAGCATTCTCTTGATCCCCTTTGACCGCTCTGATGCCCCAAGGGATTGGGAACTTGACCAGCTGATGCAAGGTTGAAGGTACGGCTCTCATGTCATGGATCCAAGACCTCCCCAATATCACGTTGTATGATGAGGGGCAGTCGACGACCAGGAACTTCGTGGCTTGGTTCACCCCTTCGGCATACACAGGAAGAAGGACCTCTCCCAAGGTTTGTTTGACTTCTCCACTGAAGCCTACGAGGGGAGTTGCCTTCCTGGTTAGAGCTGCAGGTTCCAAACCCAGGTCGACGAAGGGCGAATAGAAGATTATGTTGATGTAGCTCTCATTATCAACTAGTATCCGCTTGACCAAGCAGTTTGCTATGGTGAGTGAAATGACGAGAGCGTCATGATGAGGGGCGAGGACTTTCTCTTGCTCCCTTGCGGTGAAGCTGATCTCATCTGCTCCAAGGAGCAGTCGCTTGGG
Organism: Brassica rapa x Raphanus sativus; assembly: GCA_019776045.1. NCBI lineage: Eukaryota > Viridiplantae > Streptophyta > Magnoliopsida > Brassicales > Brassicaceae > Brassica x Raphanus > Brassica rapa x Raphanus sativus. The sequence continues at coordinate 1,149,076 of WHPY01000058.1, read as the reverse complement.
ACCTCTCGGCCGTTCCTGGCATTGCGAGTACTTTTCTTGGCTGCGGCACTGCTAATTCCGCTCACCTCTGATCCACCGGTGATGACGTGGATCACTCGGTCTTGCTGTGATGGCAATGCAGGATATGCCTCGACAGGGAGACTGGGATCTTCTTTATTTAGAAGGTTCTTGGCTTTATCCGAGAGGAACTCCCATAGGTAGTCTTTCTTGAGGAGCTCGGCGACTTCCATCTTTAGGGCTATGCAATCCTCCGTAGTGTGGCCATGATCACTATGGAACTCGCACCATCGCTTGGGATTTCGATTAGCCTCCGCTGCCTTCATCTTAGGAGGCCACTTAACTTGAGGACCCATTTGTCGTAAGACGCCGATCAGCTCCGGTTTGGTTATCGTGAGGTGGGAGATATCATGCCAAGTAGACACCATCATCCCTTCGGATCTAGGCAGAGGTCGATGCTGATACCTGCCCCTATTAGGGTTGCTAGTCTCCCCGGCGGACTTAGAGTGGGAAGACTCGTCGCGGTCACTCCTTGTAGGCTTTGATGGCTTCTGATCGTACTTTGGACCGGCTTTAGCCCTACTAGCAACATCTTCTTCCCATCTTACTTGAGCCCAAGCACGAGAGTGCACATCTTCCATAATCCTGCACTTATATTTGGTCAGTTCCTTGTAAAGGTCTCCCTCTGGAAGTAGACCCCTCTTGAAGGCTGAGATGGCCGTATCAGCGTTGCACTCAGGAATAGCCACCTTCGCCTGGTTGAAGCGAGCTATGTAAGAACGAAGGGGCTCATTCCTATGCTGGAGGATCTCGTAGAGATCATCCGAATTCTTCTCTAGGTCACGGCTGCTAGCGAACTATTCCACGAACTTGTCGCTAAGGACTGCAAAGGATTTGATGGATTTGGTGGGCAGGTTGATGTACCACTGAAGAGCGGGGCCGGTCAAGGTTGATCCGAATCCTTTGCATATGGTAGCTTCCCGTGCATCCCGAGGGATTGCTACTGCTAGCATGCGTTGCTTGTACTGAGCAATGTGATTGTTGGGATCCCCAGTACCTTCGTACATCTTTATACTTGGGAAAGAGAACTTTCGCGGCACCTCCACCGAAGCAATCTCTTCCACGAAAGGTGTATCGGAGTAGGACCCCTGATTGCTTCTTCGAATCGGAGGAGCTGCCCCTGGGAGCCTTTGCACCATAGATTGAATGGTGCCGAACCTTTCGGAGACCACTCTTTCTAAATAGGCTGCTAGGGCTGGATCTGAGATCTCGAGATCGTCTGGTGAATACTCCTCGTCTTCCATATCGGAATCGCTATCTACTTGTATTCGGGTCCTATCATTCGCGGCTCGGCCCTTGGGTTTGTCTTCGGTTGAGGCGGGTCGATAAGGTACTTCTTCACTCTCTTGCGGCGTGTAGAGTGAAGCCATGGGTTGCACCTTAGTCCGGAACCGCTTTCGCTTGTTGCTAGCTTCACCGAGGGTATGGTTCTTTTGTCGGAGGACAAGATTCTCCGCCTCTATGGCGTCTAGCTTCTCGGCGCTACGCTGTAGTTGCTTGGAGTGCTCTCCAAGTTGATCTTTTAAGGTTTGAACTTCGAGAAGAAGTTCGGGACCTCCGGGTGTTGTCTCTCGAGCATTGTGAAGATAGGTGACCTGACTCTGAAGAGACTCAAGCTTGTTGAGGAGCTCGATCTCTCTCGGAGTCATCTCCGTCTGGTTAGCGTCGTCCTCTAATGCCATCGTCACGTAGTTGGATCACTCCCTTCCTTCAAGCGCCAAACTGTTAGGGTATTTTTGTGTAGGATCGTTTTTGTACTACGGAACACTAGAGGATTTATATGTAAGCAAGAGAAATCGTAAACTAGAAGATGTTATTGAGTGTTTTTGGTCGGGACTACAATGTTTGGGTGTATAAACCCTAGTTCTAGTCGCCTAAACTCTAATCTTCTAGCCTCTGAAAGTCGATCCCTTATTCTAGGGTTTGGGCTCCCCTTTTATAGTTGTAGATGTCGGCTTCAAGTAATATAACTTTTCCATAATCGGAAAATGGAAGTTTCCCCTTAGGTAGAAAACTTCTATTTTGCTCCAAGGGGTCGGTCCGATCTAGGGGTCGGATCTAAGGCAGGGGTAGATCCCTGGTATCTTCTTGAGCAAGGGTCTGGAAGTCGAAGACCTATCCGGAAGCTGGAGAAAACTTACGTGTGGATATTTTTCCCCAATAGGAGGTTTCAGATCTGTTGTGATCAGCACATACATCAACTGGTGCAGATGATTCAACAGTACCCATTAACATTGACTGCGCATGTTCCTGATGGAGTTTTGTGGAGGAATGGTCCGGATGAATATGAAGATAAGTTCATACCTTCGAGTACATGGTAACAACTCAGACAGCGCAAAGATGAAGTTCAAGGGAGCAAGATCGTATGGTTCTGCCCAGGGGTGCCTCATTTCTCTTTCATCCATTGGCTAGCTTTCCGTGATAGATTCTCGACAGGCCACCGTACTAGAAGATGGGGTCAGCCACAAGGTTGTCTCTTCTGTGGCGAGCCAGACGAGACGAGGGACCGTTTATTATTTGCTTGTCCGTATACTTACACACTATGGTTACAGGTTGTTGGGAACTTCTTTGGTGTGGAGCCTGACCCTGACTGGGACATCACTATCTCGCGTCTGATCACAGGAACATACAATCAGATCACTTTCATCTTGCTCAGATTGGTTCTACAGGTCACATATACAAACTACATCTGGAAGGAAAGAAATGATAGAAGGTACAACAATTCAGTGAAGATTGTGGACCAGCTTGGCCGTATCATAGACAAAACCATGAAGACCCGAATAATGTCGACCAAATATTATCAGAAACCGACACTGAAGGAACTGATGTGCCGATGGTTTGGAGCTCACATGCCTTAATTTTGTTCATATTTCCAGTTTTGATTTCTTGAAGTCCTATTAGTTTTGTATATATAGATTCTTTTGCACTGATCAATAAATTAAATATTTCATCAAAAAAATCACGACTAGTTAAGATTATAAGCTGTGATGAACTCGAGAAGTAATTTCAATAGTTTCATAGTCGTCGAAGTTTATTTTATTTATATTGCTGTCTAAATAGACAAATATTTCTAGGTGAAGATTTATTACAAAAAGCTTGTACGGATTGTTAGACCATACTTATTTTTTTCCTTAATATTTTTTTGGTCACGGTAGACAAAACTGTTTAATACACAAAAACATTTTTTATTCTAATTTAAGGTATGGCTGATGAAAATACGAAAGAAAAAGTTTTTATCGTGTATAAATATATATCTCAATCTATGCAACAATTTACACATAAAACATGATGTGGAAGCTATTTTGGGGAGTAAAATACTTCCCTTAGTTTTGTTTCAAACTCTTCATTTTTTTTTTCCTTTTTTTGTTTACTTTTTTGTCTATATAAAAAGGAAAATTTGGATATTTGATGTGCTTCGTAGAGCTAAAATAAGGTTTCATCAAATCCTCCCTATATAAAGAGAAAGTTTTGGATTTCTGATATGATCTTACGAAGAAAAGATTGGACTACTAACTTTTGCATCTATATAAAATGAAAACATTAGTTTTAGTATATGGGAAAAAATAAATATCTGAAGTTTTTCTTCCATAAACGAGTTAAGAAGAATACATATACAACACTGCTAACTTAGAACGGTTGCTAGTCTAGTAGGGGGCTTTTTTTGACCGTTTTACAAGAGTGTAGTAATTTTTTTTTGTCATCACAAGAGTGTAGTAATTAAACACGGAGACGCACACAACAAAGTAAAAATTAGAAGATGGAAAAGCATAATTTTTTTTTTTTATAAAGTTCACTTGCCACGAAAGCGCAGTCAGATTGTGAATTACGGAAAGAGGTCAAAGGAACACGAAGAGACGGTCGTCAGGACAAGGGCGATATGGTAGTTTCGAACCCATTAAATTACAAAGCCCATCTTAGTAGAAGAGCGCAACGCGTGGTCTCACACGCTCATAAAAATAAATTCTAAAGCGAAGCGTAAGATCCATTATTATTATATATAGACATGGTTTTTGCAATTTCTTCATTTCCATAAATATTTATTTTTGGTTGTTCAGAAAGTCTGTGTGCGAGAGAGACAGAGAGAGAACTCGTAAGTTTTCGTTTTCGGGTGTGGATGCCAAAGCTGAGTTGTGTTTGAGGTAAATCCGACATCTTTTTCTTCCGACCACGTCTTCTTCTTCCTCTACATCTTCGTCTCCGTCTTTTCACGCGACTTGTCTTTTCTAAATGTATATATAATTATATATATAATATATATACAGCTCCTTTTTTTTTCTCCTTCATTGCTCTGTCTGTTTCGCCGTTTGCTGTTCGTATCGTTAAACTCTTTGGGCTTACACGCCAAGTTGACATGTAGCTTTAGATTCAACATAGATTCATTCACAAACCTTTTTATTACTTGACGTTTTTTCTTCTTCTTATTAATGTTGGACTTCTTCAATAGAGGTTAACAACTAAAGTTCCTTCTTTTTTTTCCTCTTTCCTTCATTTCTATGTCTGTTTCAGGAGGGTCTAATTTAGTTTGCGTTAAAAATGGTTTCTTTTGTTTACTAGTTTGGTTTATGAATCATGTATTTGGAAGCAGTTGACAAGTTTGCGTTTTTCTGTTTGTTTTATGGGTGTGGATTTGGTGATTTGCTTAGATGGAGCCACTTCATTCAGATGATGATAATGCCATGGAAGGTTCGTCTCCGTATCTACATGGAATTAATGGAGAGCCCCAGCTGCTTCCTCGTGTTGGAGATCAGTACCAGGCAGTTATCCCTCATCTAGTCCCAGAGCATGATCGTTCAAAGCTCATTAGATGCTGCTTTGGATTAGATCCCCACCTGGTCACATTTGGTCTGCCTATCCCACTTATGTGGACAAGAAGTGAGAAATTCAGAGGTTTCCGTGAAGCCGAGATTGAAGAGGAAGAAGAAGAAGGAGAGAGACCTTCATGCCATGTTTCTGCTAGAATGAAACCAAGGAGTATTGTTCTTGCGTTGCCATGCCAAAAAAACGCAAAGGTAAAGTTCGAGTGGCTGGATAAGAGCCTGTATCCGTTCCCTGGGGATTTAGGTGAATCTTGGGAAGACGCTGAGCGAGAGAGGTTTCTTCTTGGCCTCTACTTTCTTGGGAAAAACCTTGTCTTGCTGCAGAGATTCGTTGGGAGCAAAAAGATGGGAGACATGCTCTCATACTATTACGGCAGCTTTTACAGGTCTAACGAATACAAAAGATGGGTAGATGGACGCAAGTCCGGGAGAAGCAAAAGGTCTGTACAAGGCCACAAGTTATTAACAGGCTGGAGGCAACAAGAACTCCTCTCTCGGATCTCCTCTCATGTATCCGAGGAGTGCAAGAGTATGTTGCTTCAGGTATATAAAGCATTTAGAGAAGATAGGATTGAACTGGAGGAGTATGTGTTCAGTTTAAAGAAACTGATTGGTCTCGATGTGCTTACCGAAGCGATTGGTATAGGTAAAGGCAAGAAAGATTTGACGTTAGAGGCAAGCAAGTTGAGTAATCATGGAGGAGGAGGCTCCAAAGTACGAATACGCAATGATCTTCCCGTTGCGGATATTGTCAAATTCTTGAAGGGAGAGTACAGGATGAGCAAGACGCGGTCCAGTGACCTCTTCTGGGAAGCTGTTTGGCCACGTTTGTTGGCGAGAGGGTGGCACTCGCAGCAGCCGGAAGATGGTCCAAAGAACTCTCTTGTTTTTCTAGTACCGGAAGCTAATAAGTTTTCCAGGAGGAAGATGTCAAAGGGGAGTCACTACTTCGATTCTCTCACTGATGTCTTGAACAAGGTTGCTTTAGATCCCACGCTTCTTCACCTCAATACTGATGTGGATCCTCGAAAAGAAGAGGAAATCAAGAATGAGCCGGCGATAGATATAGAGGAGTTTGATGATGATGATGATTCTTCACAGAACAACAGCAAGAAGAAGAAGAAGAAGAAAAGGTACCTAGAACCACGCATCAAAACAAGTAAAACTCAGGAGGTGGCGATGTTTACTATTATGGATACCAGTGGTGTGGAAGATGGATGTAGATTGAAAGAGCTAAGATCTTTGCATATTGAGACAGGCAATTCCCCCACAAGTTACTTGAGTGAATCTGAGGATTACCAGCTGTCTGAAGAATCTAAAAACAAGGCAGAGACAACAACAGTCAGTATTAGTTCTGTAAACATGGACAACTCAGGCACCATTTCGCTAAATGAGAGAGGGCAGAAGAACCGGAAACGAGGGAGACCAAGAAACCCAAAGTTGTTACCCAACAGGAGTAGCTTGGCAGAGGACGTGAAGAAGAAACCAGTGAAGAAAGGGACACAGATGAGACCAAACCCATCAGAAGCTGATCAAAATGTGGTGTTGATGAGAGAGGAGCATATCGATACTCCGAAATTGTCCTCAACTGGTTCCTCTGCAGAAGATGATAGCTCTTGTGGAAGAAATGAAGGCCGCCAAGGAAGACCTGAAATCAGACAAGATTTCGACTTGAACGTTTCACAAACCTCACTAGAAGCTGAGGAAGCTGCCACCACAGACGGAGTGCATAATAACAGTGAGAGCTCTTGTCCCCTAAAGCAGTCATCTATTCAAAGGGATGAGGAAATGCCTGGAGAGATGCAGGTAAGCGGTCCTGGGCGGAGGCAGAGTACAAGGACCCGACCCTTGACTGCAAAGGCACTGGAAGCTTTTGCTTTTGGGTACCTTGGTAACTCGGAAAAGAAGAAGAGAAAGGCTACGGGGGAGTCAAGAAGAAGAAAGTACACAAAGCGCATCCGTATAGAACAACAAGAAGCCTTAAACCAGGAGGAATCTAGCAGTTAGAGACGATTTAGTCACAGAAAATGTTTTACCTTTTGTTTCTTATTGATCATTGTAACCAAATGTCAGGGCTGAAAGAAAGCTATAGAGACAATTGGACACTCCCAAAAACTTTCCCGACTCACCAAGGTGCAAACTTTTGAGATTAAACCAAACGCCAGTAATATAAACAAAACGCTGACATGCGCGGTTATAAACAGAGAGAATTGGCTCATTGTATTTTTCTTTTTAGCTGAACAAGGTAATTACTGAGGCAGGGAGTTCTTGAGACTAAGCTGAATACTGACGCGAGCCACATTTGAGACTGCCTTCAGAATCTCCTTCTCTGCATCTTCAGCGGCTCTCATTGCGTCCCTGCAAAGCAACCAAATAAATACTTGTCAGATGGTTTGCACGAGTAAATCAAATGGACTACAAAGTGCAGATACGGAAGAGCTTTACTGTATTGTCATGGTTGACGGCATCGCTACTTCGATTTGGAGGAAGATCTTGCTATGCAACAAGTGGGGTGTAACTCGCTTAATCATCATTTTCTGCAGATATGTGAAAATTTCCATTTAACGGAACCTAAGTAACTTGACGTTAGGTTTGGTCTGGATTATAGAAGAGAAAAAACAGAGTACCTCAGAGAACTGTGATGAAAAAATTTCCGAGACAGTGGCTTCGACATGTTTAATCTCATTGCATATGTTACTTTCTTGATTAGTTTCCTTTTTTAAACTATCGTGATCCATCATGCTACTAGAAAACTGTAAGAAAGCTGGATCTGAAATGACAAGTTGAGATGATAGCTAAGAGACCCAAAAAAGTAGTGAACATGTAATGTAGTAGACTGTAGATTAGACATATACTTCACCTATATGGATGAAAACTTCAGACACTTGAGAATGGTTTTTATTGATCTGCCCCCTTACATATTCTCCTACCTCATGCGCAACACTCACACTGGAAAACGGATCTACCTGTAAGGAAACGGTGATGATTTTGTTGTTTTAGTGGGGATAATTCTATCTACACCGATAGAGAAGGAAGCAGCACTCACCACAATGTGTACATCAAGATACAACGATGAACCAGCTCTCCTTCCCCTTAGCCGATGACATCCCTAATAGTTTGAGAATTTCATGGAAGTCAATAACAGAAGACATAAAGGCATGCTTTCTTATTTACAGATACACTGTCTCTTAAAAAAAACAATATCATATAGCAACGTTTTTTTTAATATATATGTGAATGCCTGTCATCGTGAAATATACAAGGAGAATCAATAGCCCATACCTTGACTCCTTCAACCTGTAATATGGTCTGTCTTATTGGCTCTAATTGTTGAGCTGGTATAGCAGCATCTACCAGTTCCAATACACTAAACAAAGAAAAGAAAAAAAGAATCCACCAATGGAGATGGTGTTCGAGACAAAAGACAACCATTATTCCATGTTCAAGCTAATACAACCTTTGTATAGAGAGAATTGATATTAACAGAGACGGGGGGGAAGGTGTGAATACCTTTGGTGACCCGTTTCGAGTCCAGCTTTGAAAATCATTGCCGAGACAACAAGACCAGCTAGGGGATCTAAGAAACTAACTCCTAGAATAGAACCTCCTGCAGACAAGTAAAAAAAAAGCTTTCATGATGGAGCAAAAGATATACTTAGTTGCTAACATATGATATAAAAAGGCTTACCAACTCCAACAAGTGCAACTAGAGAAGAAATAGCATCTGAACGGTGATGCCAAGCATTGGCCATCATCAACCCACTCCCTTGTTTTTCACCTGCTCGTTTTGTGATCCACTAAAGCCTGAAAATCAGGAACAATACGTGAACTAATAATAGATACTGATGCACAAGAGAAATGAAAATCTCTTCCTTTCAGGGCATACTTAAATCATCGAGGCGGAGAGAGAAGCAGGTCTAACAAAACTGAATCAAAACAAGTTTACAGTTGTCTAGTTTGAACCAAAAGCTAGAGACATAAAATCAATGAAGCCATGACAAACTTTGGTGAGAATTGGAAAGTGATAAAAAAAAAAAAGTACCCTTCTTTGATGGAAATGGAAGCAATAGTAACAGTCAAAGCGAGAGTGGGGTGAGTCATATCAATTCCGTGATGATGTCCACCATGAGTATGATTCACCTCAGGGGCTGTGGACAGTGCACTCTAAGAAGAAAGCAACTCATATTGACAATGTTCACAACTTAAAGTATACCACACCTATAAAAATTGGGTTAATACATACAAGTAGGAGGTCAGCGGCATGCCAGGCAATGCCACAGCCAGTAGCCAAAAGCATGGCAGAGATTCCAAGGGCTCCAAGCGTTTCAAATTTACCATGCCCTGAGGAAACACAAACATGAAAACCGTAAAAAANCAGTAGTAAAGGAAGGTGAGAGGTGAAGGAAGCAACCATATGGATGTTCTTTGTCTTTGGGAACATTGGCAGCTCTGTAAGATAATAGAGCAACACCACTTAGGACCTGAGGACAAGGAAGATTTGACTTTTTTTAATGTGTATCAAAATAAATAAATGAATGGATGGATCAAAGGATAAGCATACCACATCGGAAACGGAATGAGCAGCGTCGGCGATAATGGCGGTGCTGCCGCAGAGGTAACCGGTGAGAGCTTTGCCGACAGACAAACCGATGTCAGAGGTGAGTCCAAGCCGGAAAATCCTCTCTCCTTCTTCTGCTCCGGGGGGCCTTTGATCAGAAGATCCAGTGTGCCCAAAATGCCACCTTTTGGAGAGATTGAAACTAGGAGGAGAAGACTGCCGCCGGAGAGGACGGTGGAGTGATAATCGAGAGAGGGCTGATCTACAGATCGGATTCATTTCAGCTGCGAGGAACCAACCATATCTATCTGTCTATCTATTATTCTCTCAGGCTCCGTTGAAAATTACTCCCACCTTCTTCTTCAGAGGAGACTCGGAAGAAGAAAAAATTGAACTTTTCATTTTATTTATTTAAAGTTTGATTCTCTATTTTATATACTGGGTAAGGAACCTCCTTTTACAAAAACAAATAAACCATACTTTTCACCCAAAAAAATAAATAAAGCATATTTTATAATAAAAAGACTTTTTTTTAGTTAAAACTGGTTTATAAAAACATCACCAAAAGACACTCTATAACTTTAGATTTGAAGTTTTTTGTTCTCCAAAAAGAAATTTCAAAACTTTAAATTTGAAGTTTCACATTTTTATTTGCATTTTGGTCCTTACAATTACATATTATATTGTGTGATTCTTAGATATTTTGTTGTTTATCATTTTAATCTTTAAAAAAACATATCTTATAATATTTCATATTTGTTATAATAAATTTTAATTTTACACATAAAACTAAATATAAATCTTAAAATAAGAAGTTTTAAAGTTTAAAAACATCTTTAAACTTCAAATATGAAGTTTAAAAACATCTTTAAACTTCACATATGAAATCTTGCAAGCTTCAAAATATAGTATCTTTTTCTTGTAGTTTAATATTTAGTTATGTATTTATATTTATAATTTATATATTTACTGTAATATTTTATTAATTAATATTAATGTGATTTTTTATATATGTGCTAATTATTATATTTAGTTATGCATGCACCCAACGATACTGGCAACAAAAAGGGCGACCTCCTCTACGTCGTGGATGAGAACAACGCTCCCGTTTCGACTATGGTCATGCACGACAAAAAATGGAATGTCTATCAGCGAGAAACCGACTCTCCAGATACGTCTCCCAGTACCCCGAGTGTTGGAACTGTGGCTAAAGTCGATTCGGCGACAGGACCGACCAGAACGCCCATCGATCTCACAAAACATTGCAAGTATCACGACGTCAAGGTGCACGATACGACTGAATGCAAGTCCCTTTACGCCCAATTCCTCTCCTCGATCGAAAGTGGAGATTACAAAATCCAGCCTCCGAAACCCAAGCCAAAGGGCGAGAACAACTGGAGTAGGAACAAAGACAAGAAAACTCAGCGTAAATCGCAGGGCAAAAACCGTAAAAACGACAAACAGCCAAAAGACGCAGATAAGGCTGCCCGAGAGACCGACGATGACGACGACTCGGCTGACGACGATCAGCCGACCAATCGCCAGCGCATCGAAGTAATCCGTGTCCAACCGCAAGGAGAGACCGAACAGAATCCTCATCCGACGAGGAAGACGGCATGAAAACCTCCCAAAGTACCACGGACCTTCGGTCCCTCCTCGAACGGAAGCTCCAATCTACTGCCGAGGAAACGATAATCTCCACCGATCTCCGCCTACGGATCGATTCAGCGCATGAACTCTCTCACCAACAGTCTGCCGAAAAGCCGAACTGTGATTTGCGAGAAAAACTCAACGCGAAGATCGGTGATTTGCGAACAACCCTCAACCGCAAGAAAAGGGATACCGCTGAGGCGAGTAACGACCTTCGCGACGTGCTCCGCGCGAAGCGTGCACAAACTCATCCCCGGATAAACGTCATTATGGGCGGATCACCTCCTTGCGGCGACTCGGTCCGAGCAGTCAAGGACTATCGCATGCAAGCCACCACTTCCCAACGATGGCCCCAGAAGCAAACAGACGATCAGCCGATCACCTTTTCGTCTGACGACACACTCGGCGTACACCTCCCTCACAACGATCCCCTCCTCGTCGTGCTAGGCATTGACAAGTACGACGTCACGAAAGTGCTCATCGACACCGGTAGCTCGGTCAATATCATCTTTCGCGAAACCCTCGTGAAAATGGGGATCGATCTCAATGACGTTAAGCCCTCAACTCGAACCCTGACAGGATTCAACGGATCTTCCGAAGTAATCGCCGGCACGATCCGCCTCTCGGTTCATGCATGCGGAGTCACGTGAACGGTCAAGTTCTCCGTCGTCGGCTCCAAAGCTCCTTATCACGTTATACTTGGCACCCCATGGTTACATTCAATGCGAGCAATCGCATCAACGTACCATCAATGTGTTAAGTTTCCGGGATCCGACAGATCTGTCAAAACTCTGAAAGGGGACCAGCAGGCTGCACGTGACCTCCTGATCGCCACGGTTAAGATTCAGCGCTCTCAGTCGCTCGTCAACTCGATCTCTCCCCCTGCGAGCAAAGTTTGTCCGCAAAAAGAAGAGATTCTAGAAGTACCGATCGACGACTCGGACCCGAGCAAATCCGTCCGAGTAGGCGCATTTTTATCTGACGCAATGCAGCAGAAGATCCTCGAGTTTCTCAAGCAGAACTTGTCCTCATTCGCTTGGACAATGTCCGATATGAAAGGAATCGATCCAGCTATCACAACTCACGAACTCAACGTTGACCCCAATTTCAAGCCCATCCGCCAGAAGAGAAGAAAGTTGGGTCCGGAGCGATCCAAGGCAGTCGCTGAAGAAGTCGAGCGTCTACTCGGCGCCGGCTCAATTACCGAAGTTCGTTACCCGGAATGGTTAGCCAACCCAGTGGTCGTTAAGAAGAAGAACGGTAAATGGCGCATCTGCGTCGATTTTACTGATCTCAACAAAGCATGTCCTAAGGACAGCTACCCGTTGCCTAACATCGATCGCCTAGTCGAGTCGACAGCCGGCAACAAGATGCTGACATTTATGGATGCCTTCTCGGGTTATAACCAGATCCTGATGCACCCAGACGACAGGGAGAAAACCGTGTTTATCACCGACCGAAGAACTTACTGTTATAAAGTGATGCCCTTCGGACTGAAAAACGCCGAAGCAACCTACCAGAGGCTTGTCAATCGGAAGTCTACATTGACGACATGCTCGTCAAATCACTCCGAGCTGATGACCACCTAATGCACTTGAAGGAATGCTTTGCGATCCTCAACAAGTACGGGATGAAGCTGAACCCCGCCAAGTGTACCTTCGGCGTCTCCTCGGGAGAATTCCTCGGTTACGTCGTCACGCAACGAGGAATAGAAGCCAATCCGAAGCAAATCTCAGCGGTCCTTGATCTCCCAAGTCCGAGAAACTGCCGAGAAGTGCAGAGACTAACGGGACGCATCGCCGCACTTAATCGCTTTATCTCCCGATCTACCGACAAGTGTCTCCCCTTCTACGATCTCCTCCGAGGGAACAAGAAGTTCATTTGGGATGACAAATGCGAGGACGCATTCACTCAACTTAAGCAGTACCTGACGACTCCTCCCATCTTAGCCAAGCCGGATGTTGGAGACGTCCTATCTCTCTATATCGCAATCTCCTCAGCAGCTGTCAGTAGCGTCCTAATCAAAGAGGATCGCGGCGAGCAGCGTCCGATTTTTTACACGAGCAGACGGATGACTGGTCCGGAAACCAGATAACTACCCTTGAGAAGCTGGCTCTGGCCGTCGTTAATTCTGCGAGAAAGTTGCGACCCTACTTCCAATCGCACTCCATCGAAGTGTTAACCGACCAACCGCTCCGCACCGTCCTGCAAAATCCCAACAGAGCTGGCCGGTTGACTAAGTTGGCAATTGAACTGAGCGAACTCGACATCACCTATAAATGCCGAACAGCCGCCAAGTCTCAAGTCCTCGCAGATTTCCTTGTAGAGCTCACACCAGACCTTGCGCAGAACCTCGACATTCCAAGTCCCAACTGGATTCTCCACGTCGACGGGTCATCAACGAGTAAAGGATCAGGTGCAGGAGTCCAACTTCAGTCACCTACGTGAGAACTCATTCGGCAGTCTTTCAGTTTCGGTTTCCCAGCCTCCAACAACGAAGCGAGTACGAGTCACTGATCGCGGGTCTCCGTCTCGCCCGAGCCGTTAAAGCCAAACGCTTAAGTGCTTATTGCGACTCGCAGCTTGTCGCTAGCCAGTTTAGCGGCGACTACGATGCCCGCAACGACCGAATGGACGCATATCTCCGGGTAGTCCAAGAACTTGCCAAGGAATTCGATTTCTTCGAACTTACCAAGGTTCCCCGAGGAGAGAACGTTTGCGCCGACGCGTTAGCTGCACTCGGGAGCAAACTCCATGACCAAGTCAAGAGGATAATACCCATACACCGAATCGATAGACCGAGTATCGATGCTCCCTCCGAAGAAAGTACTCCCACTGCACCAATCTCCGCAGCAACTCGACGATCCACAGACGATCCCAACAACACCGAGATGCCCGATTGTGACGACACCCGATCGATTGGCGAGTAGAGTTCCTCGATTATCTCATCCGCGGGGAACTGCCAACAGATAAGTGGGCAGCAAAACGCCTGAAGAGACGCAGCGCCCACTACGTCGTTATGAACGACGAACTTCACCGAGTAACCGCGAACAAGGTACTCTTGAAGTGCATCCAAGGTGATGAAGTGCGACGAGTGATGGCAGAAACACACGACAGAGCGGGAGGAAACCATTCAGGAGGCCGAGCTCTCGCCCTCAAGATCCAGAGCTCGGGCTTCTTTTGGCCATCAATGAACACCGATTGCGAAGCATATGCCCGTCGGTGCGATAAATGTCAGCGCCACGCCCCGAGTATCCACAGCCCTACCGAGCTACTGCGGACGTCTGCGGCTCCGTATCCATTCATGCGATGGGGTATGGATATCATCGGGCCAATGCCGAACTCGCGCCAGCGTCTCTTTATCTTGGTCCTCACCGATTATTTCACTAAGTGGATCGAAGCCGAGGCCTTCTCTCAGGTGACGGACAAGAAAGTCTGCACCTTTGTCTGGAAAAACATCATCTGCCGTCATGGCTTACCATACGAGATCGTGACGGACAACGTCTCTCAGTTCATGTCTGGAAACTTCAAGGAGTTCTGCAGCAAATGGAATATCCGCCTAAGTCCTTCGACTCCCCGTTACCCCCAAGGAAACGGACAGGCGGAATCCTCCAATAAGATTATCATCGATGAGATCAAGAAGCGTCTCGACCTCAAGAAAGGCCACTTGGCCGACGAACTGGACGGCGTCCTCTGGTCGAATCGGACTACTCCTCGTGGTGCGACCAAATCCACCCCTTTCTCCCTTGCTTACGGGATGAAAGCAATGGCCCCTGCAGAAGTCAACGTAACGAGTCTTCGCCGCGCCAAGATGCCTCAGTTCGTCGAAATCAACCAAGACATGCTCCTTGACGCCCTCGACGAACTCGAAGAAAAACGCGATCATGCACTTCTCCGGATCCAGAATTATCAAAACCAGATCGAAAGTTACTACAACAAGAAGGTCAAAGCGCGCCCTCTCGAACTCGGTGACCTCGTCCTCCGGAAAGTTTTTGAAAATACTAAGGAACTAAACGCTAGAAAGCTAGGAACCAACTGGGAGGGACCTTACAAGATAACTCGAGTCGTCAAACCCGGCTTCTACCGACTCGAGACTTCCCGCGGAGAGGCAGTCCCACGAGCTTGGAACTCGATGCACCTTCGTCGTTTCTACCAGTAGAAACACCTCTCTCATATCTCCATTCGAGCAAACCGAGTGAATGACCAGCAGGTCACTGTTCACAAAAAAAAAAAAAAAAAAAAAAAGTAGATGCACCCAACAGTCACTTCTACTCGTCCGAGTGAATGCGCTACCATAGCCACTTTCACTCGGTCAAACGAACTACGAAAGAATTGATCCTCATCCGAGGTACGTAGGCATCCCTTCGCAAGGTCCAGCCCCAACCAAAACAAAGTCCAAACTTTTTTACACATGGGTGACGAACAGTCACGTTTCCCCGAGTAAACGATGCCAGCCCCTTTTTCAAGCGGAGCACGAGCACTCGCCCAAGTTAGTCGACTGGGTCTTGATCAGACACCAGTCGAAGGGAATAACAGCCTCGCGTCACCTATGCGTCACGCATTGACCGGCTACCTGATGGAAATTTTAGACCAAGTCTAACCGAAGAACGACGGTTTGGCCGACCAATAGTTCTCTCGGTTACTGCACTGCGCCTCGAAACTTTTTCCTCGGTAATTCAATAGAACGATTGAAGTTTTCTTTGTATTCACTTAAACGACTGCTTGTAAAAGTTTTGTTGAATAAGCAAAATATAAACGATCAACGACCTTTAATCTCCTGTTCTATCTGAAAAGGGGGAAACTCGCTGGCAAACGCGAGCAACCACCCGAATGAATCCGTTTCTCGGTTAAAGACGAAGGAACGAAAAATGATTTATATATTTCTAAGTTAAAAAGACTTACAACAAAAGGCCTTAGCCGAGAAAAGAGATAGTGTCAAACAGACAAGGCCGAAAGGCCGAAAACGGATACAACAAACATAAATAATCATCCCGACACAGAGGGATTCTTCTTCGAGGAGCCCGAGTCCGATGCGCCGACAGACGGCTCCGAAGGAGGATCTGCGTTCAAAACTTGATCTTTGTTGGGAGATGAGGCCAGAATCGCTTCCTCGGGGAAAGACTCGAAACGTTCTCCGCTCGCATTCAGGTCAGAAAGCTCGAAGGACGACTAGTCGGTAACGAAGACCACTTTCGCCGGTGTACCGGAAGCAGGCAGCTCGGGATTCGGCTCGGTCGTCTTCTCGGGATTTGCAGGCGGATCTTTTGAAGCAGAGCGAACAGGTGACTGGACGGTTTCAAGAAGACTCTTTGATGGTCCCTCGGATCGATCCCCTTGCTCCCTGAAGGAGTGCGAAGAGCCTTGGCGGCTTCAGAATCGAGCAAATCCATGTTCGACCCGTACTTGTCGACTCTATCCAAGGTCTCTTGGATGACGAACCGTGATTCGAGCACCAGAGGAGACAGAGAGAGGTCCTTCTCTGGAAGCTCGCCTACGTCCAAACGCTTCACCTCAGCGTCGTAATGCTTCTCTTGCCCGGCGTAGGTATCGATGTCTTCCTGAGAGATGTTCTTACATGTTGCCTTCATCCCTTCGAGACAACGCCTCATCCCTCGATCCTGACCGAGCATGCACCGCGCGTCCTCGAATTTATCGCGGCGAGTCTCCCGATCCTGGATCCTCTTGAAACGAACAGCGCACTTCCCATGCATCGCCGCCATTACCCGGATTCGCTCATGAGTAACCTCGTAACGACGCGAATCCCTTAGACGGCCCATCTCCTTGGAGTGCGCCGAGTCGGCAGCAGCCATCTTCTTCTCGAGAGTCTCCTTTTCGCCCGCTAGTTTGGTCTTCTCCCCCTCCAGTTTCTTGACCAGTTCCCGAGCTCTCTTCAGCTCTTTGTTCATGGCAGCCTCTTTCTAGAAGAGTTCGTCCCTGATGGCCTCCTCCCGAATAACCGCCTCATCCTTTTTGCGCAGCATGTCTTCCAAAGCACGCGTCGTCCTTGCTGTTGCGCCTCTGCCTATCGATCGTGGCGTAAGCTTTCTTCAGCGCCTTGTCGTACTTACCGACGACTACGTTCCAGTCTCCTTGGCTCTGCAACACGACATCCAAAGAGTTAGAAAAAAAAAGTAGTCAGAAGGAGACGAGGAACGTGCACGGCAAGAGATTCGCCCTTACCCTGACCGAAGAGCCAACAGCAACGGTGTAGTCGTCCTGGAAGACAAGGTCCTTCACGAGCGGAAGATGATCGGAACTCCCTCGAACCTGGCGGACGAAGCGAGCGCATTCCTTGTTGCTGCAAACAAGGGGAGTATCGCGCTTGTAGATGAAATCAACCTTGTCCGGGCAGAATCCCTGGACTTTCTTCGGCGCACCCTCTTTCTCCTGCGGAGCTCTCAGGGGAGACTTGTTCGGTTCCCCCGCATCTTCGCGCGTTGCTGTCTCTTCAGCAGGAGTAATAGCAGTCGGAACTTCTGAAGTTCCTTGCTCTGCATCTGGCGCCGCCTCCTGCTCCGAGGATCCGCCGGCGTCCTTCTTCTTGCTCTTCTTCGACTTCTTCTTTTTCTTTGCCTTCGAAGAAGTCTCTTGGGCATCTTCTGCTCGATCGCCACCAAGAGAAAGATCCGGGACAGCGCCATCGTGGGAACCGCCACTCGGCTCCAAGGCTCGGAGTTCCCCTTCCTCCACAGAGGAAGATCAAGCCTCGACGGGATCCTTTCGCCCCTGTTTCTTCTCCGGCTCGGTATCTCCGCCTGCGGAAGTCTCCTTAGGCTGCTTCTCCTCGGAAGCTGCGAGCTCATGTCTCTTCTTCTTGTTGCTCTTCTTCCTCGCGAGCCGAGTCTCGACATCTAACTCGGTCACGTTTGGGTCCCCCAGATCGGAAGAGTCCGCGTTTGCAGCTTGATCCGGCTCCACGAACCCTAGCTGCTTCCTGACGACCAAGCTCAAATCCGGCAACTCCCTCATGGCTCTTGCTCGGTTTATCTCCTTACGTTGTCTAATCCGACCAGCCGACTCACGGATCCTACTGAAGGAGAAGTTGTCCCAATGATCTTGTTTCCGAGACGCAACCACCCGAGCACTCTCCAAAAACTCTTCCTCGTACTGTTCGGAATTCGAGTGAGGAACTGCAAAGGCACAAAGGAACAAGGGTTAGACGCGCAAAACAATAAAGGACCAATCGACATTCTATACCAATCTCATTGTTCCATAGAACACGATAGCCAGTCTTCAACGGCTCCTCGAATGCCGCCCGATCGGACTTGACGTAAAAATACGATCGCTGCCAGTTGTTTGTCTTGGTGGGGTAGCCCGTCACCACGTTGTAATTAGGACGTATCTTCAGCGAGATCAGGCCCTGATGTATCTTCACCGAGACCAACTCCTCGAATGCTTGAACGTTGAGAGCAACGCCGGCCTCCGCCCCGATAACCACCAGCGCGACCGCTAGTCGCCAAGCTCCGTTCAGGAACTGACTAAGTGCGGCTCCTCGGTGCATCGTATGGGTGGTAACGAGCCGTGGAATCGGGAACCACAGCTTCGTGTCACCTTCGAAATACGACTCGTACACGCACTGATATCCCTTCGGAGGAGACCAAGGCCTTTGGTCCTTCCTGGGGATAATGAACGTAACACCGAATGCCTTACGCTTCCACAGAAGCCTCGATACCGACTTAAAGGTGGACCAGGTTGGCTCGACGTTTGGCCAATCCTGCCCTTCCACTACCGAGGGACGAATTCGTTCCGGGTCGAGTCTGCGCTGATCCTCGAAGATTCCATCCGGATAATAGCAGCTGGAACCATCGACTCGGTAATCGGGTCATGGCCATCGTCATCTCCACGAGATGCGACCATCGCTTCCGAGACGAGCACTCGCTAATTCATGCTCATGTTCTCCGTATCCATCATCGCCTCGCGATGAGCTGCCTCCGCGCTACCGTCGGATCCGCGGACTATCTCTAGATCGATGTCGGATCCAACAGTATCCACAGTCATCTTCCCTTTCTGTTCTCGAGAGAGTCGTTTGCTCGTCGACATACCGAGTAGGAGACCTAAACTAGAGAGCAGAAGTTAGAGAGAGAAAGGATAGAGAGAGAAAGTACCTGATAACTGAGAGAAGAATGAGAGATCTCGAAAGAAGTCTCCTATTTATAGAGAGGGGGAACGCGCTTCCTACGAGGCGCCATCATTAACCCTACACGGGCCTAATTGGGCCTGTCGGTGGGCTCGCGCGTCATCCCCAAACGCGACGGTTCGGCTTCTCGACGAAAACCCTAGTGATGTTTTGGCTTCTTGATCAAAAACCGACGACGGTTCGAATGTCACATCACAAACCAAATCTAATCAATTTGTCGGTTTAGAAGGGCTCGCCTGAGATACCGAGCATACGACAGATCGGTTACTCGTCTGAGAAAACCGAAAAACCTCTCCATCGGCGGTCCCTCGTTGAAATTAAGGAATCAACGATTGAACCTCATGTTCTTCAAACCCTAACTAACTAATTCGTTGCGACCGGTTGCTCGGCTCGACAACGAACTAGGGGGGACTTACTGTTGGGATGGATTGTCACCACCCACAAGGCCCAGCGAACAGGAGGCCCATTACCACTGATTGAGAGGCTATCGGCTTGAAGCCGGCTCCCAACGAGCCGCGACTCGGCTCGTGACCGCTTCTGACTAGAGGACGAGCAGCTGAAGGCAGCGACCAAACGGCTCGGGCCAAACAGTCATCTCGAGTAGGCCTGCAGGCCGAAAGGCCCATCAGAGAAGGGAACGAATTAGGTTTAGGATAACCGACCTAAGAGACTATATAAGGAGCTGAGGACAAGAAGGAAAGGGCATCACCACTTGGACACACAGACTTGCGGCTAGATTAGGGTTTCCATTACTCTCTTTGTATCTCGCCGTTTCTCTCTTGTACTTCCGGCTAGGAGCTTTCCGAGCATCGACTAGCCGGCTTTCTTTCTTTTGTACCCTCGTTATTCCGACTCTAATAAAACGTCTCTGTTCATCCCACTCTTGAGTTCTTTTACTTTCTGTTGACCAAACTCACCTCAAACAGTCAATAATTGAAGTAATAAATTTTCTTTAATTTATGTGAAGATATTAATTTTAGCCAAATCTTTCAATTTATTGTGTTTCCAATTTAGAGTGAACATACTCACAGACGTGAAAACACATATATTGCCATATAATTAAAGTAATGAACTTTTATAACTAATGTAAAAATTATATTTTGTCATATTTTTCAATATTTATGGTTTTACCAATATATATCTACATTTATTACTTTCAAATACCTTTTTATATATCAAACACAACTATACAGTTTAACTTAAGAAATATTTCATATATATTTATTTTCATTTAAGTGTATCCAATATATAGAGCTTTGAGAACTATGAAAAAGTATGAAAGAGCTTGGAGGTCGATGAAAAATTGGGAGATAGCCATGGAGGGCGATGATAAACTAGGACAGAGGAGGGAAGTTTGAAGGGTGATAAAGATTTTTGGTGGGTTATGAGAAAAGGGTGAAGGTTAAAGGCGATAAGGAATTTGGAGATAGGGTTGATGGGCGAAGAGGATTTGCAAGGGAGAAAAGAGTGAGTGTGTGATGGGCAATGAGGATTTTTCTCCCCTTTCCCTTGTCCTTTTTGTCCTCTGTTGATGATTTTGTTTACTTTTGTAACTTATAAACTTGTCTTGTGAAAAAATTTCAGTCGAAACTAGTCCAAATATTTTTTTACGGAAACTTGTTTAATAAGACCTGTCGTTTAGTGTGAATATTTATGAATGAACATTTTACGTCAACAATTTTTTGGAAATACATACATTGTTTTTTTTTTGGCAAGAGTTACTTGGAGAATATTCCTATCTTTTCAAGTTAACACATGATACATTTAACTTTTTCTTGGAATTTCTGTCTCTTTATATTTTTCTCAAGCTACTTAGTTGATTCATCACAATCTTTGTCTTGATCACGAGATTAATGATTTTTACACCAACATAGGTGTCTTGGAGGGCTCTTTATATTCTCCTTTCTATCTTTCCTTGGTATTATTTTCTTTATTCTTTATAACTTAAGTGTTTTTCTATTACTTGTAAGAGTCGGTGATTGTTTTTTATTTGTTAGAATTTGGTGATAAATTTACTAAAGATGATTATCCTTTCTCAGTATTCTGAATTTTTATTGGTTATGAAAGTTATTATATTTCCAAATATCAAAACATTAATGGTTGATTATTATTCATTCCTTGTTATTTTGTATATTACATTATGAGTAAAAAAATTGATAATCTTATAAAAAATATTGGAATTTTTTTCTTTTATTATATATTTTTATTATTTATATTAAGTTCATATATAGTTTAAAAACAACTAATAATCAAACAGAATTAGATATAGGAAAGTAATCTGAAGATTTAAACTTCGGGTAACAGCAACAGAAAAGACCAAATTGATTTGTTTGACAAACTCCACTTTTGTAACCTGTAGATATGCATCTGGTATTGCATTCTGTGGTACCATCACATCCCATGGTACATAAGCTATATTTTCCTGTTGAACCCAAAAACATATTGAGGAGAACACAACACTATCAATTTTGTATATCTAGAATGAAAAAGTGAAAATATAACTATACAAAATTAAAAAAATTAGTTTTATTTTAATTAGCTTAAAAATTATTTTAATTCAAAACAAAGTTTCTTTTGAAATAAAAAACCTTCAATTGAGACATTATGACTGAATGAAAAACAAATTACCCAAAATCATGGGCAAAAGGAAGAGTACAACCATCGTCAATGAAAGAAGTAGTCGATGAGACGAAAATTTATTGATTGCCATAGTTATTCTCCTAGAAGATGCAACCATTTTTTGTGATATCCTTCAATAGAATTAAAGCAATAAAAATAATTAGAATGTTATAATATGAGAGAAGTGTTTGCTGTGAAAGTTGTGTATTTCTCATTAGCTCTTGCCACTTATATATAGTGGGATCATACAAGGGTTTACATCAAAGGAGAATCTACACATTGAATACACATTGACTACATTCATTACAATATCAAGACTTGGTCAAAGCTCATAAATGCTCCGGTTGAATGAGTCTTCATCTTAACTAGTCTCGGACGGAATGTAGACGGATCGGTATGACGGAATGTAGACGGGTCGAATAGACAGGTCGGACGTAAACCTCATTGGTCTTGGTTATGGGCAATCCACCACACAATCCACATGATGGATTATAACATAGAATAGATTCTCAGATTACAAGTGTTTTACAATAATACATGTTGTATCTTCTTAAGTTAAAACTTTTAAGATTCTTAATGATAGTTAATATATATAAAACTCTATTAACCTTTTTCTGAATTTAAGTGCTTATATAAAACTCTATTAACTCAAATAATGATTTTATTTATTTTATATGGTATATAATTATATTTGAATGATACTGAGATAGATATATAATATATTCAATATAAGTAATTATTATAATCTGTTTTTATTAACATTTGTATATTTACTGTAACAAAAATTTAAACTATTAATCCTAAATTTTTTGATGTGATAGTTTTCAAGGAAAAAATCAAAATTAACAAATTTATGTATTTTTATATTGTACACATTCTAATTTAAATGATATTAATATATGAATATATATATATATATATATTAAATGAGAATTCATATTCATACGATTTTATGATCATTTGTATCTTGTTATAACAAAAGCAAAATTCATTCATTGATTACAAAAATTTCAAAATGAGATTTTTAACATTTTTAGTAATATATAGTCATTTAAAAAATTAAAAATATAACATATAAGAAAAAATCTAATTTTTATTACATAGTTGATGTGATTGTTTAATTTATTTTAATATATAAAATTAAACAAAAATGAGAGAGGATACAAAAATTGTTATCAAATCATTATTATTCATAATCATTAATTGTCATATATATATATATATATATATATATTAATCACATTAGATAATTCCGTAGCTTTTATTCAAAAAAAATTGAGAGTATTCTTTTATACACTAATAATAAATTTAATAGTTAGTTTAATTAAAAGTATAATATATATTAGGATGAACCAACCGATTTTTCTAAGAATTTATAAAATCATCATGGTGATAAAACGTGGCTACAAAGAAATGTTCCAATGCTTCAGTATTAATATATGAGAAATTC
Organism: Brassica rapa x Raphanus sativus; assembly: GCA_019776045.1. Lineage (NCBI taxonomy): Eukaryota > Viridiplantae > Streptophyta > Magnoliopsida > Brassicales > Brassicaceae > Brassica x Raphanus > Brassica rapa x Raphanus sativus. Next base: position 1,125,788 of record WHPY01000058.1, on the reverse strand, counting down.
TTGGGTTCACCCCTAGAGTGAACCTTTAGGTTCACCCAACCAATAGGATTTCGTTATTTCATATTCAGTATCTTTTAAAAAAGGAAACAAAATATTATCAAATTATATTAATATTTTTAAACTAAAAATTAAAAATTAATATTAATTGCAAAAAATACGTTTTAGAAAAATATATTTTTAATACCGACAGCCAAACACTAAATCCTAAACCCTAAATTCTAAACCCTAAACCCCTGGATAAACCCTAAACCCTTGGTAAATCCAAAATGCTTGGATAAGTTATAAATCATACGGTTTAGAATTTATCCAAGGGTTTATGATTTACCTAAGGGTTTAGGGTTTAGTATTTAGGGTTTAGGGTTTAGTGTTTTACTGATTGTGTTAAAAATATTTTTTTAAAAAAAATCTAATGATTTAGGATTTATCAAAGGGTTTACCATGGATTTAAGGTTTATGATTTAGGGTTAGAGTTTAGGGTTTAGAAGATACTGAATATGAAATAACGAAATCTTATTGGTTGGGTGAACCTAAGTATTTCTCTTAATATACAGGGGATTTGAATAGTGAATTTGTTATATTATATAACTATTATACCAATTTATATTGAAAATTGTATTCCTACCGTAGATCAAGGAATAATTTTTTTTTCATTTTAATAACGTTATATATATTTTTTTTTTTTTTAAGTAACGTTATATTAGTCCGGTTGATTATCCCCTAGTCCTCTAGACAAAATTTGAGAATTGGTTTGTCAAGTGTCATTGCCACAATGAATTGATAAGAAAAATGATATGTCATATTCGTAATGATGACATGGTTTAAAACTAATTATAAAATAGATATTTACATTTAATGTTGATTTATAGTTTTGGTAAAATTTTAAAATAAGATAATAAATCATATATCACAATTAATATAATAATAAATAATATAATAATAAAATAGAAAATAACAATATTTTATAAATTTTGAAAATATTATTTAATTATATTTTTCATAATTATATATTTTTATTACTAAAACATTTCTTCGAATATTTATGCAGTTTCTTAAAATTATAATTTTCCATCCCAGTTCCATTATTATTTTTTAATATCTCCAAAATTTTATAATATTATTTGTTTTAGTTTTAATAGTTATATGCTTAACACAATTTTCTCTAAATTTTATATAATTTAATTTAATATATTTTAACCAAAAGAAATAGATAATATTGATTCAAGATTACAATTTAACTATATACATGTATAATATTAAATATAAATTTCAGAAAATTATTTTATCTTAATTTTAAGTGAACATAAAATTAATTAAAATTAAAAATCAAATACTGTAGACAAAAAATAAAATTTTAAAATTAACAAAATGATAGTTTAAATAAAATTTAAATTCTGCACATAATGTATAAAACACCTAGTTATCTGTATGTGAATACGGAAAAAAAACATATTATTGTGCATTGGAGTCAAAGATAGAAATTTATGTTTTAGGAGACCAAATTGAGTTCCCACAATTGAGCCTAAAAATTTGGCATCGGCATATAATTGAAAAATTGACTTGATTATCACACAGACACCTTACCAAATGTAAAGTTAAAAATAAGGCAAGATTAACCAAAATGTGATAAAGAAGTTTCCACATAGCAAATTATCTATCTTATTAAAACAGAAACATTCTGTTGGACCTAACATTTATTTTGTAAGTTTTTAAATTAAATATACCTTTATACTTTATAGTTAAACCTACATTAAATCACTAATGTTCTTTTCTTTATATTACTATCCATGTTCCCAAACAATATACTTATTTCTTTATACTACTATCAATGTTTCCAAACAATATATTTTATATACTACTATCAATGTTTCCAAACAATACAATAATTAATCTTAGTTATTTTATATCCATCATTTTCTCTTTAAAATTTTGTAGAAACGTCATAATTTCAGAAATTACAAAATAATGAACTTTAAAATTTGGATTATAAGATTACAAATTATGAAACTATTACAATTTCAATAAAATTAGATTACATATCGGTCATCCATCAGTTCAATCGGTTAGTCTCGGGTTTTAGTGATTTTTTAATATGAATATTTTAAAAAACTAAATTGAATTGTTAGATCTCCAGATTAACCGGTATAATCACAATCGGGTTGAATTTAAAAACACTGATTTAAATACAAAAATATTTTAAATACACACTCTTTAAAAGTTAACAAAATATTTGTTAAGTTTATTAGTGAAATTTTTCATCGTAAAATATTCCGCGCTTCCAAAGCGCGGATCAAAATCTAGTTCCTTTTTATATTGAAAACTATTCCTTACTTACTAAACAAATATACTGAAAGTCTCAATTCACGCAACTACTTACTATAGAAAGTGGAGGAGAGACAGTCAATGGCCTATATATTTATGCATGATATAGTCTAGAGTCTCTATAATCTATTTGTGGAAACTCACATTAACTTCATAAGAGCAAATTACATTATTCTATACGTAAATTGTTTCCAGAAATTTTTCATAAGAGCAGATTGCGTTGTTCTATACATAAATAGTTTCCAAAACCTTGGAAATTTCTGATTTGCAAGTTAGTAGTTTAGCGTTACAAACACGCACAAGATATTTGATATAAATTCAGTTTATTATTTTCAAAAAGACACCAAAACATCTTAAATCAATTTTAGCAAATTTGAAATCAAAAAGATGTGTCCTACCAAACCGCTAAGTTAACCAAAGCCCTGTTCGTTTCTTAGACGCTGCGGTAGAGAGAGCGTTTTAAAAATAACAAACGACAGAGAGATATAATGACGCTGGCAACTGATGATGGAGAGAAATAATGACGCTGGCAACTGACGCTAAAGCTCTTTCATCCATTTTAATGGCCGCCGTAAAAAACAGCGACTTCATTATTCTCGCCGGCGGCAGAGGTTCCGTGTATGAATTGAGTCACAGCATCTTCAAACGAGCTCTTTTTTAATTAGTTGATGACGTGGCTTTTGATATTTTTGATCGCACATTATTATCGCGGCGTCTAAGAAACGAACAGGCCTCAAACCGAAATCATATCCACTTATATTCAATTTAACACATAAATCCCTGTAACACCATAATGATATAACCTAACCTTACTATATGGTTCGTAGATCATGGTTTAGTTTATTATTGTGTATAAGAACACCGACCATTTAAAATTCATGTTCGAACAAATATATATTCTGCTTATATTTCTCACGATTTTCTTAAACAAAAATGTGTCATACAATGTGTCTCACTGATATTTATGTTGAAAATAAAATGTGTCATATAAACAAACATGAACAACGAAAGTTTCTTAACATTTTTACCAAAAAAAAATGAACAACGAAAGTTTATTAGATGTTCATAATAAAACCATAAGATTAGTTGATTTTGACTTGTCTACGGTTTCACTATATTAAGTTTCTTTTATACAACATTGTAGTTGTTGTTTTTACCAAAAAAAAAAACATTGTAGTTGTTTCAATGGAAAAATCAATATTTTTAAATTCATGCAAGAGGTTCGTGGTTAATAATGACTAGGTGATAACCTGCGCCCTACGCATGATGAATATATTAAAGAGAATACTACTTTTAATTTATAGATAATAGAAAGTTAAAAGTAGTCACAAATATTAGATATAATAAAATATTTAACTATAATGTACAAATTAATATAATGTAAGCTTATTTAAAATTTTATATAAAAGTTTGTGTAATTAGAGAGATGCATTGAATTATATTGTACGAAAAAAAAACTTTAAGAATAAGCAAAGAAACATATAAATTTATTATGAATTTTTGAAGAAATAAAAATAAGCAAAGAAATTTATTATTATGCATTTTTGAATGATACTTTTGAATTGTTTGGGTTGTGATGGAGGTGTGGGCATAGGATAGGCAAGACATATATAGTATTCCGAATATAAATTGTAGGCGAATAAGAATCTCTATGTAATTAAGACTTTAATAGCTGATTGATCATGTTTTGGTTTCTAATTGTAGGCAAAGTAACTTATATATGAAATTATTTGTCTATAATCCCAAATTAATTGTCTAATTTGCTTTAAATTCTAATCCCCTGATTGATAATATTTATGTCTAGGACTTTACAATTGATCATGTTTTCGAATATAGATTGTAGGCGAGTGGATTTCTCTATTTAATTAATATTTTAATCACTAATTGATCATGTTTCCAAAACTATTTGTAGGCGAGGTAAATTTTATAGAAAATTATTTATGTCTACAATCTCAAACTGATAGTTTAATTTGCATTAAGTTCTAATCTACTGATTGCTTATATTTATGTCTAGAATACCTAATGATCATGTTTCCGAATTTAAATTGTAGACGAGTTGATTTCTCTATGTAATTAAGATTAATCACTTATTGGTCATGTTTCTGAAATTAATTGTAGGCGAAGTATTTTTTGAGGAATTATTTATGTATATAATCTCAAAAAGAAATCTCAAATTGATAATTTAATTTGCATTAGTTCTAATCCACTTATTATATTTATTTCTAGAATCCCTAATTGATCATGTTTCCGAATTTGATTGGCAAAAAACTAATCAAGTGTAGACTCAAAATCGTATTGGTGAAAAATTAGTCTAACGTAAAAAACAATTCAATGTGTGGTTATATTTATACGTGGTTTACTATCAACTAAAGTTTTATATGCGATCATATTCATAATTTAGCATAACTTAATATTTTATTGACGCATATTTGATTTTATTTTGTTATTAAATATACAACATGAAATAAAGTTACTATTAAAAATACTTCTCAAATAATATAAAAGAGATGAAACCATATAATAGACATATTCAAATCTCAGTGATTCATCGATGAGTAATCAAATGCATCATGATTAATAATCCGTGTAATAGTACATGGAAAATAATAAGAACAAAACATTAATCGTAGACATTGTATCTTTGGTTAGTCAATAAGGAATAAATTATAATGTAGTGACCAATGGCAGTTAGTGTAATTAATCTAGTTAATTAAGGGTTTTTGAATATAGATCTTGAGAGAGCATGTGGTGATGACACGTAGAAAATAGCACTAATGTAAAATCACACATGAACTAAAGGTTACTTATTTATAATGTTCCTAAAATAATATATAAGGGATATGAAAACGATGTGGTGTACGTGAAATAAGTGATTCCATTAATATTTGTATATGAACGTCCGAAATTAATATAGTCACCGGTGGCATTTTATGTAATTCTTCTAGTAAATGTTGGTCAATTAAAAAGGATAGTTGAGGAGGCTTGTGGAGCTGACACACATCACACAAATAGCAAAATTGTAAATATAGTACTAATAAAGGTTACTCTCTAAAATTGCTTCTCTTTTAATAAGAAAAGGATAAATAAATAATGCATTTGATTAAACCGGTTCTAGATCCATTTTGAAAAGGTAAATTGATATATCATTTAGTATTGTGAGTGGGTATACTAATCGGATATTCTAAATGTACATATCAAAGCTATTAGTAAGAAGCACATATTTCTTGAAAAATTGAATTTAAATGTTAGCAATCCAATTGATTTATAGATAGATAGATAGCATTTTTTGTAAATTTGATTGCTCATTTTAAAAATAACAAAAGTTAATAAATGTTTAACAGTTTATTTGATAATATTAATCTAACAAACTACAAGTTTAATTTTTTAAAAAAATATATGCAACAGCCCATTATGTGAAATGTTAAACTATCTTTAGACATAACAATAATTTTATATTTTACCAACTTACAAGAGTTTATTGAGTAAAATAATTAAACACAAATTAAAAAATATTGTAAAGAAGATAAAAATAAAATGTGATACTTTGAAACAATTAATTTGATTATGAACAAGTAAACTATAACAATATTTGGTTTGAAAAAAAACAATAAACACAATATGTGATTGTTATAATATATCTCATTTTAAGTAAAAACAAAATGTTTATGTGCGGATCAAAATCTAGTATAATGTTTAAAACCTAACTGCAACATTTTCAGTTATGATGTTTTCTATTGAAACATGTTAATATATTTAATTTCAATAAATATTTTAAGGGAAATTTTAAAATAATTTCTTAAAAGTTATTCAAAAGATTTCTGGTCTACATTTTTTACTAATTTAATTCAGTTTTGAGTCTTTAAAGGTAACTTATTTTCGTGTAGTTTTGTATCAACTATTTCATAGTTTATATTTATTAATTTTTATTGTACTATTTCAAAAAGGTGTGAACAAAAATGTATGATTGCTCAATCATAACTGCAAGATTTTCTAAGTTTTGTATTTTTATATATCAATATAATTAAATCGGTTTTTAGTTTTCAAAGATGTCAGTATTAATGAATCTAAAACATATTTCAATTTATTCATTTATCAATTTATTTAAGCCAAAAATAAAGATATAAACATATTAAATTTTATCTGAAATATAATTTAAACTTAAAAGATAATAACTTTTGGAAAGGATGCTCATTTACACCATTTTTAAAATTCCTTAAGAATTTAGCTATTGAACAGAAAAAAATCCTTAAATATATATACTGATGTGATCGATATGCCGGAGGTAACACGCAAATCCAAGAAAATTGGTAACTTAGTTCCAAGTCTCTGGCCAATACTCGCCGTCGCAACTTCGTCCTATCAAATAAAAAAAAATTATTGGAAGGATGAAATGCAACTAAACTAAATATTTACACCAAAAAATGCAACTAAATAAGTTCTTCTACTTGATACATCTCTTGAAAACGTTAAATGATATATATATATACTTTATAATGTAAATATTGAGAAATTGAAAATAAATACCACTAAGAGCACCAAAAGAATCCTGTTGGTGGTGGTGATTTTCATAAACTCTTTTGCACAAAATTTATAACCAATATGTAATCAATAGATATAATGAAAGGTTACTGAAAATTAGTTAGTTTTCTAGAAGTTTCAAAATATTTGGAAAATCAGTTACATATATAATTGATAAAGATGGCAATTGAAGCATTGCATTTGTTTGCAAAAGAGATGTGAACGCTAACACATGATCTGATTGGGTGCTTTGTAGCATTAAGAAAAATGTCGTCCTTCATTTCAAGATATCCACTCAAAACTTAATAATGCACATTTGTTGTCGATATAGTTAAAATGTTTTAGTGATTTGATATTTATTTGAACTCCACATGTCTTTCTTGTTTCAGGATTGCATTATGTTTTTGCTTTTGAACCAAAATACTTCCTTTTATTATTACCAAATTAGATTATACATGCCTCAGCATATGACATGATGAACAGAAAAATGAAAAAGATGGGGAAGCTCAGAGTTTGGTGGTGTATCCTCTAGATATATATATACTGAAGCAAAAGAGAATGGTTTCTAATCAACAACCGATGCCTCCTTGTGTGTGTAACTTCAATTTCTCATCACAATAGAAGAAACGGTCATCAACTTTGTTTCTTGCTTTCTGTATCATTGGATTACTCCCAAGTCCCAACCTCTTCAATAGATTTGAAGCAAATGACTTCAAACTTTCCCCTTATTATCAAAATTAGATGACACATGCCAGATTGGTCAGAGTTTGGTGGTGTATCCTCTATACACATCCATCAACTCAGGCAACTCCTCCTCGTACTTAACCACCAGCTTCTCCAAGAACACTTTCTCCACTGGAACCAACAAGGACGTCAAGCTCCAGTCCTCCTTCACCAACCCCTTCGATGCCAACACCTTAACCACCGAGCATCTCGGGATAATCCTCTTATCCAAGCTGAAGAAGAGCACCACGGGGCACCCTGCGATCGATCTAGGCTCCAGATTCATCTCCTTCACAAGAAACTCCATCGTCCTGTTTATCTTCCTCTCCGACAGCATCATAGAGTGCGGGTGCTTCTTGAACGCGCACATGATGTCGTCTTCCGACCACCCCCACCTCCGGTACACCTCGAAACACTTGTCCCATATCGACCTGTTGCCTTTCCCGGAGAGCGCGTGGATGGCCAGCACGAAGGTCGTTTTCCCGGGGTTGAACCCCATCTCTTTAGCTTGTTTGGTGATTTCCTTGAACTCGTGGTTCCTCTGCATCACTGCTTCGGGGAAATGCGTGAGGAGCAGCTGTACGCATTTCTCGGGGACGCCAGTCTCCGACATGTGGTTGATGTTCGGGACGAGGTTCTTGGTGTGATCCTCCAGGAATATCCACGTCGTCCGGCGAAGCGCGGCCACGATCTTTTCGTCGGCTTCGAGGACGCTCTTGAGGAAGTTGTAGGAAGGGATGAGCTGGTTGACGAGGCTTCTTGTCAAGATGGTGGGATCGGAGGCGAGGGTTCGAGCTAGTAAGGGTTTGGAGACGCCGATGGAGAGGAAGAAGCGGAGTTTGGGGAGGAGCACGGACTCGGCGTTGGCTAGAAGCAAAACGGGGCGTTTCTTGACGATGCTGGAGATCTGTGAGGTGGTGAAACCGTGGTCACGGAGGAGGTTGAGAACTGTGTTGGGGCGTTCGGGGGAGTCTAGCGAGAGTTTACGAGCTGCGACGATGGCGTAGTCGGGAGATAAGCCGCAGGAGTTGATGAGGTATGAAATGGTGAAGGAGAGTCTCTGGTGTTCGTCTTTAGGGTTTTTCTTGGGAGATGGGAAATGAGCTTGGGGAGGAGGGAAGACGAAGAGCGGTTTTCGATTCGTTGGCGGTAGGGACAAGTTTGTTGTTGTTGTTGTTGTAATGGGGAAGGATGGTTTCGTGAGGGAGAGTTTGAGAAAGAAAGTGCTCTGAGCCGCGACGGCCATGTCTGTGTGTGTGGGAAGAGACACTGTTGCTGCTTCATCTCCAATCTTTTTCTTCCTCCGCTTGGGCCATAAATGGGCTTTATATATAATCTTTTTGGGTTTAAGAAATTGTTGATTGAGTCGTGAAGATAACCGCCGCCCCTTTTTCACATCTTGGCCACTCTTGCTGCCCAATGTGGGTTTTACCGTTTTCCTCTTTTACACATGAACTAGATGATCGTCAGCGTAGATTTTTTTTTTTTTTTAAACTAGATTTTGATCCGCGTACATTAAATCGCGGAGTAATTTCTGATTTAGTTATTTCTTTTTAAAAGCAAGGAGTAAGAGTGGCTGCCCGTTATAATTCGATTCGGATCTATTGGGGTTTCAGATTTTCGGGGTCAAAAATTTCAGTCTCATTCAGTATTTCTAAATTTTAGTTCGGATTCGGTTCTATGCGGTTCCCGTTTGGGTTTGGATAATCAATAGATACTTAAAATATTTTTAGCGTTTTAAGTATATTTTAGCTATTTTATACATTTACATTTTAATATTTTTATATATTATCAAGTATTTTGGAAAATTTAAAAGTATCTTAAATATCTTGGATGTTTTAAATATACATTTAAATATAAAAGTAATTAATATATCTACATATATAAATCTGTTTGGATACTTTCGGGTACCTGAAATATTTTGGTTCAGGTCAGATTTGATTTTGGTTTTTCAAATACCAGAATTTTGAACCTATTGAATATTTAATCAAATTTCGGTTCGCTTTCGATATTACTTTTTCGGATCGGGTTTGTTTCGGTTCTTCGGATTTGGGTTTTTTGCTCAGCCCTAGCAAGGAGTGGGCATTGGGTACCTGTTCGGGTTTTTTCGGGTTTAAAAATTTCAGCCCCATCCGGGATTTAATAAATTTCGGTTCGGATTGAGTTTAAATTTTTACGGGTTCGGCTCAAGTTCGGATAACCCGTTTAAATGATTTTTTAAAACTTAAAATTCATATATACTTAAAATTTCTCAACATCTAAAAATAAAAATAATATATTGAATATAAATTTAAATGTATGCCAAAATACCTAAACTTAATATATAAATTGGCTTGACTTGAATATTTGGATAGAGAACTAAGAGATATTTCAAATATTTTTGAAGTTTTGAGTATAGTTTATTTATTTTATACATTTATTTTTGACTATTTATATATTTTAACATTTTTGATAATTTCAAAACAGTTGAAATTTTGAATATTCTTATATAAACTAATATATATGCATACATATACAAATCTAATTCAGATATTCATGTTGTTTTGTTCGGGTTGGATTCGATATTAGTTCTCTAAATACCATTTTAAATCTATTTGAATATTTAATCAATTTCGATCGATGTAATTAATTTTTAATACATATAATTTAGAAGGTCAAACCATATACTTTTCAAAATTACTTAGAAAATATGTAAGTTGACCTATATTGTGGATCATATGACTTTTTAAAAATATTTTTTTGTATACTGTGGATTATTTCATTTCATGATGGTTAAATTTATATCTATTAATAGGTATTTAATCAAAATTTTGCAATATTTTGTAGACCGTAATCTATTTCAAAATTCATGAAAAAATCTGTAAAAAAGTTCATTAATTAAAAACAAGAAAAAATATGTAAAAATTCAAAAAACCGCATAAGCCTCACCGACAACGGTAAACCCGGTAAAACTCTATAAAAATTAATAATATTTACAAGTTTGATAAAATAAACCCTTTAAAATTTATAAAATAAAATAATAACTATAACTAAATCTATCAGATAATTAAATAATATTAAATATTAATGGAAAACGTCAACTACGATTCATGTAAATATTTATGGAAAAAAATAATAAAAGTAAGATGTGTTAAATTTATTTTAGTGTTTTAAAATCATGTAGTGTGAATAGACAAATATGTCCATGTAATGTTATTTATTGGATAGTTAATAAGGTTTATTGCTATTGATAATCAATAATACTAGATTCGATCTCCGCGCTACGCGCGGATAAGTGTTGAAATTGTTTTTTAAATACGATCAGTTCATCACTTTGCTACGCGCGGAAAATTGCTTTTAGACATTTAACTATTGCTTTTTGTGCGTATATCAAATAATGAACATGTTTTATCTATCTTATTAAAACAGAAGTACACATATAGAAATACCATTAATTTTCAAATTTAATTACATTTTCATACCACTGAGAATTAAATTGAGTTTCTTATTTTAATGTTTGTCTTTTTCAGTTAAATTAATGTGTTTTCCAAAACTAAATACACAATTAAATAATACTTCCTATTTTAATGCTTTGTGTTTTCCACTTACATTAATGTGTTTTCCAAAATTAAATTTGAATTAAATACATTTCATTTACTTATCCATTAAATCAATGTCAAATTCAAAAAAATCATTTTTATTAGACAAATAATTCATGAAAATTATAATATTAACTCTTCGTTTAAAAAATCTGAACGAAAAAGTATTACCAAATTTAAACCGGAACTAGATAATATCTAAACGGATTTACCATTTTGGTATCTAAAGAACCATAACCAAACTTTATCCGAACGAAATATTTTGGATATTCAAATGTATCTAAATCATATTTATAGACTTCAATATGTTAGCTATTTTTCGAGTTAATATCCAAGATATAAGCTATTTTAAGTTCTTTAAAATATTTGAAATATAAAAAATAATCAAAAATAAACATCTAAAGTAGATAAACAATAATCAAAACACTAAAAATACTTAAAATATATATTTATTTTTCATCCAAATATTCAAGTTAAACTTATTTTTAATTTCTAATTTAGGTATTTTGACTTACATTACTCAAATTTACATGTTATATTATTTTTATTTTTATATTTAGGGAAATTTAAAGATATATAAATTTTGAAAAATTAAAAATAGTTTAAACGGGTTATCAAAACCGCAAAGATCTGAATCAGACTGAAACCAAAATTTATAAATACACGAATAGAGGTAGAATCTTTAAACTCAAAAATTTCAAACCCGAATAGATTTTAACCGAATTCGAGTGGATATCCAAATACCTATCCCAAGCTTAGTCAATATAAAACGATCAAATATTACAAATATACTATTTAGTACAAATAAATAAAAACTAAAACGGAAAATTAATACCCGTGCGGTCGCACGGGTCAAGATCTAGTAAACTATTAAGAGTGTGGAATATAGTATAAAAGGATGGAGATGACCTGATTTATGTTATTTCAATGTTGTATATAGTTTTATGGGTTTTATCTACTCACATTTTTTTTAGTAAATTTGTTTTATTAGTTTGGCAAATTAGCAAGACTAACTTAAGAACACATAGATAAGTTGGAAGATGATGGAAAGTTCTGCTTAGTTTTGTTTTCTTGATGGTAATCTTTTTATTTGTTGTTGAATTTTTTTTCTTCGAAATCATGCATTGAACTTAACTCTTATCTTTTCTTTGAAGTTTTTGATGATGTTCATTGTTTCGTCAAAGTAAAACTATGTGGCTGATGATGAGGTAAGTAATAACTTCCCTATAAATAAAAAAGTTATTAATATGTATGTATTAGTAGGTTGTCTCGTTGATGTCTTGCATAATTGCATTGTTTCACCCATTCCTTTTCATGCATTTTCATCATGTAGGTTAGATTCTAGCCTTGTTTAGGTTGCATTTTGCATACATGAGTCCTTATCAGGTATTGGAGCATTTTATGGAGCTTTTGGAGACATTGGGATGCATTTGGAGCTCAAAAGGTGTGAAAAGGAGGATGATTGGACGAGAAGAGGCTGGAGCGACCTGCAGAGGTCGCTGTGAGACCTCGCTCCAGCCGGAGCGACCTTGACGACCAAAGCTAGAGCGACCACTCCAAGTCGCTCGGCTTTACGTGACTCGAAGATGAAGAAAATATCCCGGAGCGACCCCTCGCAGCGACCATCCGAGGTCGCTCCCAAGGGCCAGAGCGACGTGCTGGAGCGACCTGCGGAGGTCGCTGCGTGTTTCTTATTTGCAATTTCTTTTTAATTCAAGGACCTATTTGCAATTACTTATGTCGTTTTGGCACTCTGAAAACCTAAGTTTAAGACTGATTGTAGCCACTTTTGGCCAGATTATCTTTTGTTGAAGAGAAAACCACAAAATACTCTTGGAAAGTTCATCTTTTGGATTCATTGTTCTCTTGTTATTGATTTTCTATTTGATTTCCGGTGTTCATCTACATGTTTAATCTGAAATCCAGTATGGGTTTAAGGTTTAACATGAAGATTAGTGAGTAGTTCCCTTTTGAATTCATGGGTTAGGGAGACTAGGGTGATTAGGTTAGATCAAGGATGTTTTTAGTGTAGATCAATCTCAAGCCTTGCTAGTAGAGTGTTCTTATTGCCTCTTTCGATTTGATCATTCGAAAGTTGATCTCTAGACATTTCCCACCCAAAAGGTGTTTGTTGAAATGTCTGAGACAACTCTGCTAGGCTCTTAATGCATCTTGCCAAAGACACTTGTTGTTAAGAGTGTTAGGATAGCTAATAAACATGTTCTTACTGATTGCTTTCATATCATTCAGCCAAAGAGATTTGATGTTTGAGATGTGTTAGCAAATGAGCATTCATCTAGATATAGAGCTTGCTTAGGATCGTGTTTAGGCTTAAGGTCGTATGTTTGATTCATCATTTTGTCATCCTTGTTTGATACTTGATCACCCGAAATCATGTTCCTGTGCCCATGAGTTCTCTTTTATCATATTTAAGCAAGCCATTCATTTACTGCTCTTTATTTCTATCTTGTCATCATAGTAGTTATTTGATTCTGAAATCATTTTAAATCATTTGTTGCATTTAGATTAAGTAAGTGCTTGCATTCTTAGTGCTTGAAATCCCTCAGAGCTGGTTCGACATTTTACTTCCACTTTACTATCATTTGACTTAGGAGCCTCAAAACTCCTAACATCAAATTGGCGCCGTTGCCGGGGATATACATGGGACTTCCTCCCAAGTGAGCTTGTTTTGAGTCGCTAGCTTGACTTTGCCTCCTTTGGATTAGGCTGGGGTAGGATCAGAAAGTGGAGTTGATACTCCATCTTCCTCTGGTGCATCCGCCTTGTAGAGCTTAACCCTCTGCCCATTCACTGTGAAGTAACTTCCATCAGCACTCCATAGAACTATTGCTCCATAAGGTCTGATTTCTTTGACCTTGAATGGACCGGACCATCTTGACTTGAGCTTTCCTGGAAACAACTTCAGCCTAGAGTTGTAGAGAAGGACTTGGTCTCCCTCTCGGAACTCTCTTTTCAGAATGTTCTTGTCATGGAAAGCTTTGGTCTTTTCTTTGTAGATCCTTGAATTTTCAAAAGCATCCATCCTTATCTCATCAAGCTCATGTAGCTGGAAAAGTCTTTTCTCCTTAGCACTTTTGATGTCGAAGTTCAGCAACTTCACTGCCCATAATGCCTTGTACTCAAGCTCCACAGGCAGATGACAGGCTTTCCCATAGACAAGGTTGAAAGGTGTGGTACCCAAAGGTGTCTTGTAAGCTGTCCTATAGGCCCAAAGTGCATCATCAAGCTTATTAGACCAATCTTTCCTCGTGATCCCTACAATCTTCTCCAGAATGGATTTGATCTCTCTGTTAGAGACCTCAACTTGGCCACTTGTCTGAGGATGGTAAGGAGTTGCTACTTTATGCTTCACACCATTTTTCCTTAGAAGTCCTTCGAGCAGCTTGTTAATGAAGTGAGAACCTCCATCGCTGATCACAACTCTTGGAACTCCAAACCTTGGGAAGATAATACTTTTGAACATGTTAGTCACCACTCTAGCATCATTGGTGGGACTAGCAATAGCTTCCACCCACTTTGAGACATAGTCAACAGCCACAAGAATGTACTTGTTCCCATATGATGAAGGAAATGGTCCCATGAAGTCAATACCCCACACATCAAAGACCTCAACTTCTAGAATAGGATTTTGAGGCATCTCATTCCTCTTGGTGATGTTTCCTCTTCTTTGGCATGAATCACACCTGGAGACAAAGTCTTGTGTGTCTTTGAACATGTGTGGCCACCAGAATCCAGCTTGTAACACTTTTGCTACAGTCTTGAAAGTAGCAAAGTGGCCTCCATAGGATGATCCATGACATTGTGTGAGGATCCCATCTATCTCTTCATTAGCAACCACTCTCCTATACAGCTGATCCTTGCAGAGAGTGTAGAGATAAGGCTCATCCCAGTAGTACCTCTTCACATCTTTGTAGAACTTCTTCTTGGCATAGCCCACAAGATTCAAAGGTTCTTTTCCTGTGGCTAGATAGTTCACCAAATCAGCATACCAAGGTTCCTTCTCTTCAGTTGCCTTCACTTCCTCAAGCTTTCTACCAGTGTCACAAACTGCCATTACTGCTCCAATAGCCATGATTTGCTCCTCTGGAAGTCCCTCATCAATAGGTACTCCACACTCCACCTTCAGCCTGGACAAGTGATCAGCTACACCATTCTCAACTCCTGGCTTATCTCTGATCTCCAAATCAAACTCCTGAAGCAATAGGATCCACCTCAAAAGTCTTGGTTTTGCATCTTTCTTGGCTAGAAGATGTTTCAAAGCAGCATGATCAGTGTAGACAATAACCTTAGATCCCACCAAGTAGCTTCTGAACTTCTCAAAGGCAAAGACAATGGCTAGCATTTCCTTTTCTGTGGTGGCATACCTCATTTGAGCTTCATTCATGGTCTGGCTTGCATAGTAGATCACATGAGTTTTTCCATTCTTCTTCTGCCCTAGTACAGCTCCCACAGCATAATCACTAGCATCACACATGATCTCAAAAGGGAGATCCCAATCAGGTGGTTGGACTATGGGGGCACTGATGAGTTCATTTTTCAGCTTCTTGAAGGCCTCAAGACACTCTACTTCAAAGCTGAAAGTGGCTTCCTTACAAAGCAACTTGGTCAATGGTCTAGTGATCATGGAGAAGTCTTTGATGAACCTCCTGTAGAAACCAGCATGTCCAAGAAAACTTCTGATATCTTTCACTGTCTTAGGTGGAGGCAAACTGACCATAACCTCAATCTTAGCCTTGTCCACTTCAATTCCCTTCTCTGAAATCTTGTGCCCAAGCACAATCCCTTCTTTGACCATGAAGTGGCACTTCTCCCAGTTCAGCACAAGGTTGGTGTCTTCACATCTCTGTAGGACCCTGCACAAATTTGACAAACAAGCAGAGAACGAAGATCCATAGACAGAGAAATCATCCATAAACACCTCCACGACATCCTCAATAAGATCAGAGAAAATTGACATCATGCACCTTTGAAAGGTGGCTGGAGCATTACATAGTCCAAATGGCATTCTTCGATATGCGAAGGTACCATAAGGACATGTGAATGTCGTTTTCTCTTGATCATGGGGATGTATGGGGATTTGGAAGAAACCAGAATACCCATCAAGAAAACAATAGAATGGATGATTAGCAAGTCTCTCAAGCATCTGATCAATAAATGGCAATGGAAAATGATCTTTTCGAGATGCAGAGTTCAGTTTTCTGTAATCAATACACATTCTATGACCTGTAACAGTTCTTGTTGGTATCAATTCATCTTTGTCGTTTTTAATCACAGTGATTCCACCTTTCTTTGGGACAACATGCACAGGAGATACCCATTTTGAATCAGAGATAGGGTAAATAACCCCAGCATCTAAGAGCTTAAGAATCTCCTTCTTTACAACATCCTTCAGGTTAGGATTTAACCTTCTTTGATGCTCGATAGAAGTCATTGATTCATCCTCTAGATGTATCCTATGCATGCACAAAGATGGTGAAATTCCTTTGATGTCATCAAGTGAGTAACCTATTGCTTTTCTAAATCTTTTAAGTGTTTTCAAAAGTTCAGACAATTCAGTTTCAGTAAGTTCACTACTCACAATGACAGGATAGGTTTCATTGGGACCAAGAAATGCATACCTTACACCATGGGGAAGAGGTTTTAGTTCCACCTTAGGCGCCTTGAGCTCACTCCAGTCATCTTGCTGGATGTCTTCATGTTGAGTGACTGCAGCCTCTTGATGAACGTTCTGTGGCAACTCCTCAAACTGATCCTTGCCATTAAATCCCTTGTGTGAATCCAGCATCAGTCCATATGCAGTACTAGCCAGGTTCGCAACCACTTCATCATCTCTCTCAATGGTAAGGGCATGCTGTAAAGGATCCTCTATTGATAGCTCTTCAAGGAGCTCATCAGCAAGAGCATCCATCTCATCTATGTAGAAGATTTGTGCCTGCATGACTGGTCTCTTCATCACCTCCTTGATGTCAAAATGGAGAATGTTCCCTTTACCCAAATGGAGATCGATCTTGCCTTCTTTCACATTAACGATAGCTCCTGCTGTGGCTAAGAAAGGTCTACCAAGGATCAAGGGGTCTTGAGCTTCTTCACCCATCTCAACCACCACAAAGTCTGTAGGGATCTCACAATTTCCTACCATCACCGGAAGGTCCTCTAAGATACCAACAGGGTATTTCACCGAACGATCAGCTAACACCAGAGAGAGTCTACACTTCTTGTACTGAGTGAAACCAAGCTTCTTAGCAACAGACAAAGGCATCAAGCTCACACTAGCTCCCAAATCACAGAGA
>WHPY01000058.1:1092631-1103008 GCA_019776045.1 Brassica rapa x Raphanus sativus | reverse complement strand
TTTATGTTATTTTAATGTTGTATATAGTTTTATGGGTTTTATCTACTCATATTTTTTGTAGTAAATTTGTTTTATTAGTTTGGCAAATTAGCAAGACTGACTTAAGAACACATAGATAAGTTGGAAGATGATGGGAAGTTCTTCTTAGTTTTGTTTTCTTGATGGTAATCTTTTTATTTGTTGTTGAAATTTTTTTCTTCGAAATCATGCATTGAACTTGACTCTTATCTTTTCTTTGATTTTTTTGATGATGCTCATTGTTTCGTCAAAGTAAAACTATGTGGCCGATGATGAGGTAAGTAATAACTTCCCTACAAATTAAAAAGTTACTAATATGTATGTATTAGTAGGTTGTCTCGTCAAAGTAAAACTATGTTGCTTAGCTTATTAAAAGAAATCAAAATGCGAGAAAGAGTGAATAACATGAATATGAGGATAACTTGGACGTTTCTCAAGTGGTTAGGTATTCGAGTAAGCTTTTTTTTTGGGGAAGTCCTTATAAAATGATTTGTGAAGACTAATAAAGAGCTTCAGGTGCAGCTTTGAGTAAGTAATACTTTAAAGTGAAACATGAAATTCCTTATAGAGAAGATAGTTGGGCTAAATTTAAAGAATTAAGTTATAATGAATAACTTTGGTGAAGCATTGAAAACGGATTTGTTTTACCTGCAGTATCCTGACTGTGGGGAGGAGATGGGTTCTCCATTTTGTCCGAAATGGCGATCCTTAGAATTAATCCCATAGTAAGTTTGATTTGTGGATTAAGTTATGTAAATTGTTGACTGATTTTAAATTTTATACACTTGCGTAGTCTTTTGGAATATTCCTTTGCAACGACAGGGCTCCAACAGCTCGGACTTTGTAAAACGGTTCCAATGGTGTTCTTAAAAGCGATTTGGACATGTGAAAAGAGAACTTTTTTTATGCGCTGTGTTTCTTTTGAGAAAGCCTTTTTCACGCAAATCAAGTATGAGTTTTATTTAAATATTTAGTATTTCAGTTTAATCTCCTTTTTGTAAAATTTTACTTTCCTTTGTCGTAAAGGGTATGTGTATATATCCGAATAGATATCCTTGTAATTAAACCGAGATGGAAGAAGGTTTGATTCCATAATTTTGTATCATTTCTGTCTTGGTTTTGTTTCTGAATTCCAATGGGATGTATGCTAAATTTAGAAGGGAAAATTGCAGAAAAATATCCAACTAAATTTTGTTAAGCTTTTTAATACCAAAACTTTTTCACTACCCAGTTAATACTCCAACTAATTATTTTGTTCATTTTAATACACAAACTATTAAAACTGTGCCTATTTTTTTTTGGTCAAAAAACTGTGCCTATTTTAATACCCAAAATTTATATATTTTAATAAAAATATTAATTATTTTCAAATAAAAATTAAAAAAATCTCTAAAATTTCAAACAAATCTCAGAAAATTCTATTTTTTTTTGTTTGAGAAACAAAAGTAAATAAATTGTGTATAATATTAAATATTGTAATAAATGTTTTAAATTTTAAATATTGAATTTATTTTGTTTTCTGAAATAAAAGATAAATTTATTTTTTTCTTACAGAACTAATTTTCAAATTTTTAAAATTTTCTCCATATATTACTTACATTCTCTCCTAAATCTTACAATAAAATTAGAATTTCTTTTTATTTTTCTTAGATTTTTAAATTTCGTTTGAAATTTATTAGTTGTTTTAATTAAAATAAATAAAGTTTGGGTATCAAAAGGGGCACAATTTTAGAGGTTACCTAGTTTAGAAACCTCTTTGATGGAGTATACAAGTTATCTACGCGTAAGAGATCCCCTGATATCAATAGAAATGATCACATAAAAAGTAATAACTCAATAAGCTGGAAATCATTATGTGTGTATTCCAATAAATCAAAGTCTTAAGAAAGAAGAATACTATTTGCAAATATTAAACCAAAGCAAGATCGAAAGTCAAAAATAAAACAGAGAAAACATAGTCTTGGCTCGAAGAAAATAAAGAAGACAATGACACTATCCTTCTGTGATTCATCCCTGTTACTGATACTTTCATTTTGCTCATCAGTATTAAATCCAGAGCCAGCAACGACACAGAGAGCACAACAACTTCATTCTTTGCATCAAGTGGGATTTCAGTTGGAGTTGTTACAGGTGGAAGAACTCCTGGTGAGACAATCTTAGTAACAGTTATAGCGTAAGTCTTGTCTGTGGAGTTGTAGTCAGACATCTTGACCCTGAACTTATGTGTTTGGGCATTGGTGTCGATTAAAATTTGGGGGCAGGCATCTCATGGTAAGAACCAATTTCTCGATTAGCCTAAAAATTTTGGGGAGGAATAAAGTGAGTTTTAATGAACTGAGAGAGTATTTTCAGTTGATCTAGTTACCTCAAAGTAGTTGTCAACCAACTCCGAGGCCTGCTTCCATGTCCACTCACGTCCTGTGTCACCAAGTAGGAAGAAAACAGTCTGGGTATTATTGTCGTAGACAGAGAACTTTGCAAGATTCATGCGAATAAAAGAGAACAAAAATCAAATTTGAGAAAGATAAACATGAAGCTGTGAGGTTAGAGTTCATACTTTGCTACACCAGCAATGTTTGTGTTGCATTGCCACACTTGGTTCACATCAACGAAGAAGGGCCTCTGGTGGTCTTAGTTTGACAATCGATGCAGGAAAAATAATACCATGCAGTGTCAAGCTCAAAAGCAGTAGATAAAAAGCTAGTGATCTACATGGATATGCCTCTGTTTTAACAGAGTTATCTTACGCTTTTATTTAACCTTGGCAATCATGCTTGATGTAAGCAAAGATTTGCCCAATTGTCATTATCTCAGCTCCGGTAACCTCATCTGCAGTAACCAGCTTAGCAATCTTTGTGTTAGAATTCTACCTGAGACAATTTAGAAAACAATAGATTTCTCAGTCCAAGAGAGACTGAATTTATAATATTATTTAGAATTGACAAACATAACACTGTTTGCTTTACAATTGCTAACCAATTGAAGTAATCAATAGTGAGCTGGACATCTTTGTATATGAAGACACGTGAGAATGACATTGAACTGAGAACTAAATTCCTTGTTCTTGATATACTATTAAAAAATAGACATCAGCGAAAATATTTCACAAATGGCAACATATTCGTTAAGTCAAAGTAAACACATATTACTTGAACAGCAACGTAATTCTACTTAGACATCAACTTCAACTTTATGAGCTTTGGGTAAAAAAAAACTAATTTACGATGGTGATAAACCTGATAACATGACCTAGTGGTTTCTTGAAGAACACACCATCTGGCACACATATGCTTATCGCAGGTTTGAGAGTTCATGAGAAGAAAAATGTTACAATTGGATTAAAACTAAATAAGGATAACAATAGGAACCGATGAAAAACAGCTTGGCAAAACATTAAACGTTAGGACTACTGACAGCAGTGAATTGGTTATGCTAAAGGAGCAAATAATTACCTGCAAGACGTTTTGGGTTCACCGTCGTCACTAAAAACATGGTGGGAGTTTTTCACTGTTTTGTAGAAGTCTTTTGAAGCCTGGTCCCAAAGGTACATCTTCATTAAAGGACCACTGAAAAAGTTTAGTTCAAACAGGTTAATTCAAATTGTCTGTACGGTAGAGAGATAGAATTTCAGTACGGAGGTGTCGTCATTATTCTAAGTACAGGAAACACATACCCTTTTGATTGCAAATGAACTAAAAATGACGTGTGGTTGCTATCTCCGTTTCGTCAACGACAGGAAAGTCAATTAGAGACTGTCTATTTACCAGTATCAAGTGGCCAACAACATCTACAACATGGTTCGGGATGATTAGTAGTTGAATGTGGCCAGACAAATCAAAATTAACATGTAGATACAGAAATAAAGATGGAGAAGATTATTTAAATTAGACAGATTACCGTAGAGGTCACCCCTGAGACCACAGCCAGCTTGGAAATTGTCATGTGTGTGTGGAGCCTGAACCTGTATCTGTCTGCGTCAATGTCAATACAGAGGCGGATGTCATCGATCACAGTAAGAACAGAGTTGTGCGAAAAATAAACTGTTAAACTCTGATCAACAACTCCATAAATTAAGGCTTGCTCTTACTACCTGTTGCGGTTTGTACCATGCTAGCTGCAACACCAAAGGAGATATTCCTTTGTTCGGTGTGAGGCAAAATAACCACCGAGTGGGAGATAGGACCATTCTCGTAGTTAATCCTAATCAAATTAACAAAGTGCTTTGAATAACATAAATTTTTCATTGTTGTACAAAGGATAATTAATTCCACGCCATGGTCTATTGCAATGAACTGTTTGTCCGAGACCATTCTCCTTCAACATCACCCCTCTTGCGATAGTCTCTACCCTCTTCCCTCTTTTCAAACTCCTTATTCACTTTATCCCTATACATTACAGTCTCAAAAGATCCTCTTTTTACCTTTATCTTCATCTCTTCTCTGCCTCCGTCGAGTCACTCTCTGTTCAGCTATACCCCTCCTTTGCTTCTAGGGAACATCACAGAGTCAAAAGGAAAAAGCTTGGTTCACCATCAGACGGTGCGTTGTTGCGTTCGGGAGATCATCATGGGTTGTTGCGTTCGGGAGATCATCACATCAGTCTTGAATGGGACAGCAACCCAAGTAAAGTAGTCTCTAAGAGGGAACATGTTGGGCTAAGTTTTAGGCATCTTCGCGAATTTATTGATTTTGTTCCTCCTAGGCGGAGTCTTTTGGCTTGTAGTGACGTATCTGCGACCGTACCCAGCTATGTTCCAACTTCGTTATCATCCTGATCAAATACATTTTTTAGTAACTCAAAAGTATTTTTTTTTTTTGTAAACAGTAACTCAAAAGTTACAAAACCCTCATAGAGTTGACCAAGGCTAAAGCTTTTGAATATGTAGCTGAATCTAAGCGAGTTGTGAATCATATCATGAACAGTATTGTAAAATCTAATAGATTTCGAATCCAATTTAAAGGTGAGATTTTCCACTGTTTTGAACCAGATAACGATATAAACATGTTACTCAGGTTCTACTTCAAAAACAGGAGGTCAATAAGAATATATCCACCAACCCAGATACAGAAAACTTACGATTACACTTTAAGATCCTCGATTGCTGCTTCTATCAACGAAAATCTGGAAAAAAAAAGTGTTCCCAGAATCAATCCCTAACACATCTCCTGGTGTGAAAAAAAAAAGAAAACTAAATCAGAATTGATAAAGAAGAAATTGGTGGGGAGCATCGCAAGAGCAATGGCTGCTACGATAACGGAGATTTGACGAAGAGGAAAGGAGAAGAGGAAGTCGAAGGATGACCAAAAAAAAAAGAAACTGCGATCCGACGTGGACGAAAACTCAACTCCTATTGGCTTGAATTAATCTGCCTACGTGGACGTCTTTTCCTTTGATTATATTAGCCTTTTAGTATAGTATTGATTTTCAAGCGGAAAAAAAGGAGACCACACATAAAATTAGGCATGCGGATTCGGGTATTTTAGGTAGTTCGATTCATCTAATATCTTGCCGAATTGAACTGAAAGAGGAGGGAGAGGCACGTAGTATTTAGGTATTTGTAAACATTATTGGGTCTGGTTTGTTTTAAGGCTTGCTATTATCTTTAGCCGGCAATTTAGTAACCTCAATTAAGACACAGAGATTTTATTAGGTGGAGACTTGTTCATGTGGGTCTACTTTGTTAATTATTAGGTGTTCCGTTTTGAATGATCATAGTGTTTAATTGCGTAACGGGATAAGCAATTGATTAATTGTTTGTATGACAATAGATAAGATCAGATTTCATTTAATTAAAGCTTCATTTTCCATCTAACCTTTGTCTGTTGCTTTTTGATTAAAGGAGGATGTTGCTCAAAGTCAACAAACGATCAAACCAATATTTTGTTGGGGTACATTTCTGGTTTAATCCATGCCTTGCTCACTGGTATAGGGTTTAAACCAACGCTTTGTGACGATGGTTATTTATGTGTTTAGTTTATTATATATTTTTGGTTTGGAAAATAATTTAAATAATAAAATAATGTTATGATAAAATTAACACACAAAGAAAAAAACCACATTAGTACAAAGTAAAAATAAAATGATAACCATTTACATGGAAAATAGAGGAAGATGGAGATATCAGCATGGATGGAAAAATTAAAGGTCTAACCATCAAGCCCACCTCCTGTACACGCGAAAATACCGAGCTATCCTTACTCTCTCTTTTTTCTATGTACGAAGCGGAAAGGTTTGTGTAATGATTACATGCATGTAATCATTATAAATCTATACACACATCTACATGTATTTGTGTAACTCGTGATTCTATAAGTAGCCAAAACTTCTGACCAGTCATATCGCGTGAAAAAACGAAAAAAATTCACTAATTTCACACGGGTAAATATATAGATATACATGTTATATAATGAATACATTAATCAATACACTCTTCGACTCTCTTCTACCATATCATCTCTCATTGTTTCCAATTACTTTATTTATTCCGTCGTAATCCTAATTTCGAATGTAAATCATCGTCATCAAGCTTATCCCTTTCACGGCTGTGCTTCATCTTTCACCTATGTTTACGTCGAGTTTGACACCATTACAAGATTCACACAGTGTACTCCTCCATCACTCGAAAGAACATTTACTATACATGATCGCTTCAAGTTTCACTCCTTCATCTCTATCTTGCTTTGTATTCCTTTTTCATCTTGACGAAGCCACCAAAAATGTTTTATTCTCAAGCTTATTCTTCTCAGTCGCTCACCGAACCATTTCCATCATAACCCTGTCGACATCGTCATGCTCGGATTCAAGCCTCATCGTCGTGCTCATCCTTGCCATCTATGTCTCGTCATGGAAGAGATCGAGCAACAATAGTGATTTCTTATGTTTTGTAACATACGCCCTCCAACCTTTGGGTATTCTCAAATTGGCCCCAATATTTCTAAGTGTAAAACAGATTTACGATCGACGCCAAACTTTCACATTCTACATTTCAAACTTTTTAAGAATTGTTTGAATGGACCTCAGAGTCTCAGTCGTTTTCAATTTGGCCTAAAGTTTCTAATTTGCATAAAGTCAAGTAAAATCTTAACCGGCTATTTCACAAATTACATCATTAATTAATTAGTATATATTATTGGATAACTACATATCGAGATAATTTGTATATATTGCCGGCTAACTATAAAAAAAAGTCAAGTAAAATTTTAATCGGCTATTTTAAAATTATATCATTAAAGAAAAATGAGAGACATTTATAAACTATAATAAAAACCAAGTATAATCTTAACCGGCTATTTCACAAATTACATCATTGATTAGTATATATTACCGGCTAACTATAACAATGTCAGGATAATTTGTATATATTACCGGCTAACTATAACATAAAAATTCAAGTAAAATCTTAACCTACTATTTTGCAAATTACATCATTAAAGAAAAATGAAAGACATTTCCAAACTATAACAAAAAATCAAGTAAAATCTTAACTGGTTGTTTCACAAATTACATAATTAATTAGTGGATATTACCGGCTAACTATAACAATGTCGGGATAATTAGTATATATTACCAGCTAACTATTACAAAAAGTCAAGTAAAATCTCTAACTGACTATTCCCCAAATTATATTATTAAAGAAAATTGAAAGCATGATCTGCATCAGCACCAACGTAAGTGGGTGTTTGGCTAGTGCTTTTTCTCTTTGTTTTCTTCCTTGCTAAGGCTGCATCATCGGCCTCCTGTCTCATCCACTCTGCATCGGCCTTTGTAGCTCCGCCTGTGAATATTTTCTTTGTAAAACTGGTACCGTCTCTGATAAGGCTGGCCATTTTATCTACTATTTTGTCATCTTCCTCATCAGAAAGACATAAATCTCCTTCGTCAAGCTCAAAGTATGTGTCCGGCTGAATAATCAAAGTCTTCACATATTTATAAAATAAATCATCAAAATTTGGTTTAGACAGCTATTTTATAAAATTTATGTCTATTTCCGTGGTTATACGGTCTCTGGAGTAAGAAATGCTAACACACTACACATTTTTGGTGGACGGCCATTTAATGAATTGTATGTACAATGTCATTGTTATCCTATTACACACAGAAAAAAGACAAAGAAACAAATTATCTTCCATGCTATTCTCGTAAGGATGCAGACATAGAATTGACTTATCAGATGGAACAAATCAAAAACTGACCAAAAAGAAAGAGGAATCAAGTATTTAGGATAAACTATTTGACTTCTCAGACTGATTCTATCCATTGGTTGTTTAACCAGCTCAGAGACAGAATTACCATAGTTGGACAAGATCCATCATTACAACTTTATGTAAAATCAAAAGAAGAAGACAATATAATTAGGGCGTAAAGAGATAGAAGAGAACCAGTTCGACGAGCGCAGAAACTTTCTGAAAGGTGGTACCATGCGTGATAGCTTCAGATATACAAATGATCGGATCCGTGCCACCACCACGACTCTTGAATCTAGTGAGACTGAAACAGATAGTCCGGTGCGATTTCGTCTATGTAGAGAGAAGGGTTCTGTCGGAGAAACCAAAGATATTGAGAGAGATGGAAGATTAATCTTTGTGAACAATGGTTTTGGCAAAGAAATCAAAGAGATTGTGAGAGAAAGAGGATCATAACTACGGAGAAACAAAAGAAATTGTGAGAGAAGGAGGTCGCTAAACCAAAAATATAGAGAGAGATGAGATAGATATTTTTGAACGAAAAGTATATCGATTGTAGTGATGAGCGTAGTCTCTCTCTTCACGCGTAATAATGAGTTATAGAGTTTGTAAACATATAAGATATTAGGTTGAAGCCCTGTTCGGAAACTCGTTAGGCGTTCCTCGTACGCCGAATGAAAAAAATCGGAGATTATACGGGGATTACGCGGAGATTTATTTTAGGAAATTTTATGTTGTTTCTGTTATAATTTACATATATATCTAGCTTAATAGTGAATACAGTAAAAAGCAGTTGGCGTAATGGTTTAGTCGTCTGTGAAAGTCCCATCGTCCTAGGTTCGAGCTGTCCTGGATGTATTTTCGCCTATTTTTTAATTTTATGTTTAACGAAGGGTATTTACATCATTTACTGGTCGTCTTCTTCCTTAGGTTTTTAGGTTTTCTGTGATTCAAATCGACGGCTCCTTAGGTTTTACACCATTTTCTTCGTTTTTTTGATGCTGGTTTCGTGAAAACTTCATAAATCTTACCTATTTTGTTCGGTTATAGGTTGAATTGAGTTAAAATAGAGTTTTTATGGCATTTCTGATTTTTTGAGCGAATCACTTCAATTCGCCACGGTTCATGGCTGTGTTACGATTTTCCGGCGACTATGCAGTCCTCGGCGCCACGTTTTCGAATAGGGGGTTGAAGTATTAGATGATAGGGTTGCTATGGACATTAAAAAAACACGTCATTCGAAAAGGCTGACTTCCAACCCCACAAATATGCATGTTATCCTTGTATATGCACTTTAATTTCTCTAGATTATTTTCAACGTTAAACTTTTATTGTAACTTCACCCTCAATTAACTAAACCCTAACTTCTAAACATTAAATCCTAATTCAAATATAAATATATTTTTTAACTTTTGATTGATATTATATTCTAATTTTAAAATAAAAAGGTATTTATGTGCTAATTTATGGTATATCTTATTGTCTTTTGTCGCAGTTGATTTACATATTTGTTCTTCTATGATTCCTTCTACATTAAACATTGTATAATCTAAATATGGAAAACACCAAAATATACATAGGCGATTGTAATCTGGATCTAAGATCCGATAAGGGTATATATGTCGTATACATTTGATTTTTGTAAAAAACAAATGTAGACGACTAGACAGTATATTATATATTATGTCTTTTTGTTTTGAAAACTAGACGAAATCATTTTGATTCATGCTTCTATATTGAGTGAGTAAATTGTATTTGCGTGAGACAACAAAAGTCTAATATCTTTGACAGTTGGACTTGTGTCTGATGATTCTGATGGTCTTTCTAGAAGAATTGAAACCTGGGAGAAAAATCAAAATATAATATACGCTCGATTTTTCAAATTTGACATTTGCTTTTGTTTTATGTGTTTTTTTTTTCCTGAAAAAGTAGACACTATATATTATTATAAGTTTTGTTAAAGAAAGCACGTTGTTATTTACTTTATTTCTATTAGCCACCGTCCTTCTAGAAGCCGACCCCCAACCAATACTCGGTCGTCATTAGTTTTGCATACGAACTCCCGTCTTCCGAAACAAATGGAGCGAGACTACAAAAGTGCTCATATAATATATAATTAAAATAGTATGAAACATCGTGAGTCGTCAATAAATTAGGCCACATATTCTGGTTGCAC
>WHPY01000058.1:1055294-1092304 GCA_019776045.1 Brassica rapa x Raphanus sativus | reverse complement strand
CACCTGCTGGTGTCTCTTAGCTTGTCACAATCCTCAGTTAAGACATAAGAGAAAAAATAATATGAACACAACCAAGGAGGTGTTTGATGTGTCACCGTTCTTGCTACTAGAATCATCTGCAGATTCCGATACCTATCGCTGCGACGGAGGCGAACAGATCGAGGGTGCCCACGACGGCGAACCCAACGTTAACAATAACTATTACGC
Organism: Brassica rapa x Raphanus sativus; assembly: GCA_019776045.1. NCBI lineage: Eukaryota > Viridiplantae > Streptophyta > Magnoliopsida > Brassicales > Brassicaceae > Brassica x Raphanus > Brassica rapa x Raphanus sativus. Next base: position 1,092,097 of record WHPY01000058.1, on the reverse strand, counting down.
GGATCGAGATGAAATTGATGAGTCTTGTACCGCCAATTTTTATGAGACGTCTTCTATGACGACCTGGAGACCGAGTTTCGACCCGGAGGATACGGTGACAGAAGAAATAGTTCTCACAGCAGGAGAGGAAGAAGATGAGGACGGAGAGGTGAACAGCTACATCATAAGATATAGGACAAGTCAACGTGAAAATCTGACCGTTGATTCTAGTCCTGTGGTGAGTGAGATGGATAAAAATCGAATGTTCTGGGAAGCTTGTCTTGCTTCCTGATCTGTCTTTCTTGTTTCACGGAGAGGGAAAAACGAACAACGTCTTCTTGTCTAGCTAACTATATAGGTTTAATACATGTCTATCTATTTTATTTTTGTTTGTTTGGGATTTTTGCTTGTAAAGGTATCTATTAAATCACATCTACCCATCAGTTTCAAAAACAAAAAAAATCACATCTACCCATCAATTATGTCCATAGATTTCCTCATCAAATAACAAAAAAGTATTAACATCAATCTGGTCGCGTTTTCTTTAATAAATTTATTTTTTCATATGTAATCCAAACCCTTCAACATCTAACTAAACGGTAAGAAACGAAAAAGAGGTTATGATCTATCTACAAGTATACATACCGGAGGGAGATTGTATTAAGTTTGAAAAAGGAAAATAAAAAACAAGTAGGCAGTATTTGTTTGTTGTTGTAACAAGTAGGCTGTATAATAGTGTACAAGTGGTTTCTTTATCAAGGATGCTAGCTTTACTAAATTACTTATGTTAATCGCTCACCCAATAAATTGATAGTTCAATTGAAAAAAACATCTTGTTTCAAACAAACATCGGGTCTCTAAACAAAGAATAAACTAAAATAAAGATTCCTTCACTAACAAAGGTAAAGATCAAGAACAAGTAAAGGAAATGCAGTTGGTGCATGGTTTTTTTACTAGGTATATATGAGCTTCATCTTTATTGACCATAAAGTATATATATTGATTTGATAGTTGTATACTTTTAGATGTTTTTTTAATTACTGGTGTATCATATATTTATATTGGACTCACCAACAAGAATCTTTATAGTCTAGTGACCACTTTTCCACACATGGAAGTTCGGTGTACGAAGCTTATAAATTTATAGTGATCTTTTGAGGATTTGTCACAAACAGAATGATAAATCATCAATGCTAGTCCAATCTACTTGTTATGATCTGGGTTATTCTATTAATTCAGTTAATTGTCGAGTTGTAAGAATCCAACCTTGGTAAAAAACAAGAAAAAAAGAAGAGTGAAATAGGGGACTATTAATAGTGGAAGTGGAAATTCATAGAGTAAACATGTAGTAATAAAGGTGTTTCAAAAAAAAAAGGATGTGTTAATTTTGTACTAAAGTGGACCAAATTCTTCTTTTTCACGCGAGATTGTGAATAAAACACAATGCTCACCACTGATTTGCCTAACATTATACTATCTAATCTATTAAATATAGGGATGTCCAATTTGCTAAAACCGAACTAATTAAAACCGAACGAAACAGAAATTGAAAAAAATATTTGGATTTAATATTACCGAATAAACCAAATGAATGTTATTTTTAAGAAACCGCAATATATAAATATAGTTCGGTATATAAAACGATCAAAATGAATAAACCAAAGAAAACGATTAACCAAAAATTTTGTATACTTATCTATAAATTGTATAATAGTTAATAATATATACATTATTTATTTTAATAATATGATATTTAAAAAAAAATTATATTACTAATTTATTATTATAAAGTTCAAAAGACTTTTTGTTTTTCTCATTTTTATCAAATTAAATAAAACATGTTTTATTTTTATTAGTCACTATTTGTGCTATAATACATCTATATAACAATGTTATGATATTGCTACTTTATTAAATTTATTTTAATAGTTAAATAAAATATAAAATATTATATCTAAAAGTTACAATAAAGTATATATTAGTATTTTCATAAATCTAATTTCTAATCATATAATCTAGTTTTTATAAAGGATAAATATAGTAAGGATTTTTTGGTTTAAAACCTAATAAACCAAAAATGAATAGTATATAAACCGAACCAAATTAAAATAGATATGATTCTAATATGGTAGCTAATTTTAATAAACCAAAGAGTAAAAAAACCAAAAAATTGAAACCGGACCGCAATTCAGATTTATCATGTTTATTTAAAAGTGAAATATACTTAGGAAGCTAACTTTGTTTTCTTCTGAAATATCACTTAATTTTTCGCTGAAGATTATAATAATACTAACTAGATTTTGACTCGCACATCCGTGTGGGTAATATTTCATTTATAAAAATAAAGTTTTATACTATTTTATATGATCATTTTCAGATAATATATTCCTGTCATTTTAAAAATAAATAAATAAATAATATATAGTTCTAAATATAAAAATTTAACATATGTTTTTTTTTGTAAAAATTATTACATAATTTTTGAATTTGAATCATTTTAAAAGTTGAATGATACTTTAGTCATATAAATGGTGAATGATATTTTATTTATTTATCTAAATTAAAGTATTTTTTTCAAAATACTGTATATTGGTTTACCAATTAAATATAATTTTAATATGTAATTCATTATTACTTCAATTTTAATATAATATAGACTATATTTATAAAATAAATAAAAGTAGTATATAATTTTATTATTTTGTTTATAATATTTTTAATTTAATTTAATTTATAATAATATTATACTACTAATATTAAAATTAATCAGTGTATTAATTAAAAATATATTATTATTTTATATGATTTTATTAGATTTTTTCTCAACAGATTTTAATATTACTAAAACTAAAATTTAAATTTACAGTTAAAATATATTTTTATTAATATATTTATAATTATTTAGAAATGTTATACAATAAATAAACTAATGTAAATAATAAAAAAATATAAGTATATATATGAATCTAGTATGACTATTTTGTAATAGATAAAAATAGTACTTCTCTTTTAATAGAAAAGATGTCTCTATCAATGGTAAAACTGTCTTTCCACAATCCTTATTTTACAAATCATATGTAATATACCTCTATCGTTTATGATTATTTGATTTCCGTGTTTATTTCATTTGACCGGTGAAATCTGTGTATATGCATGTTAAACCGAAGATACCATATTTGTTAATTAAATTGAGCTATAGTTTTGTCATGTTTTATCATAGGTCATATTCAGAAAATGCTTATTTAAGTTGTTCTCAACAATTTTGATTCTTCAAGTCGGTCATACACAAAATTATTTTAACTGATCAAAAATATAAAATATCTCATATTTTTCAATAGCTGATGTATTATTATATAATAAAAATTATTTAATTTATCAATCTGAACCAAATAAAACAAATGAAAAAGAGAAATTTTATATTTATGAATTAATTCATAAATTTTATATTTATCCATTAAAAGTATACTACATAGTTAAGAAAATATTTTTATATTTATGATGCTTTTCTATTTGATCATTAAAAATTAAGAAAATTTTGAAATACATGTTTTAGTATTAGATTGATTTACATTAATAAGTATTGATAACAAAGTGAAATTTCCCATAAAAATAGTTCAAAACCTAATTAACTGTGGAATCACCGTAATTTACTGGTTAAGATTTAAAGATTTTTACACTCAGGTATGAGGTTTCAACTCCAGACTATGCAATTTCTTGCAGATCAAAGAAAATACAGATTTCAAGTTCTAGAGAGAGCGATTTATTAATGCAGACTACAAAAGAAAGGCGTACAAGAGATCTTCAACATGGTGCAAGTAAAATCTGGTCAGGAGATCTTCATAAGACGGCTCGGATGATGCAGTTAGGCATAGATCCTCATAAGGCAGATAGTATTGTCGGTTGTCGAATCGTCTATGTAAACTTTCTCATAATTGTAATATATCATAGTAAATCAGTGAAGAAAAAACTAATTAACCATGAACATTGATTTTCTTTGGTTTACTGTTTTTCAAAAAAATCATTAACCAATGGAGATGTTAATAAGCCAGATTAAGATCCCATTACAACCGAGTTTCTTCATCTGTTTATTTTTCTTATTCTTGTTCGATTTTGAGTTATGCAACATCTTTTAATTCAAAACTAGATTTTTACCCTCATTTTAAAAACGCGGAATATTATACATCGTAAAAATCTAATAAAAATCCATCAAATGCTTTGTTAAGGATGACAAAATTGTATATCCACCTTATTTAAATCCGTCTCATTTTTGGCGAACACATTTACGTCTTGACATTTTGAACTCATTTATCCATTTAAACTCATGTAATTGTATTGGTCATCTATTTAGACCGGTTTGGGTTTATTTTGAGTGAATAAAATCATTTAGTTTTACAAAAATATATTTGTATTTTATTTTTCTTAAATTTTTAATTCATTTCTAAAAATTATTTAGATTTATTATTTTGAGTAAAATGGAAAATTAAATCAATGTAATTCATGTATAAAAATCTTAGTATAGACGGTTGACATGCTTAGTGTGTTCAAAATAATCTAAATTTAGTTAAAAACTATAAAATAAAATTAGTAAAAATTGATACATGTGGAAATTTACATTGTGAAAGTGAACCGTCCTCTACATAGATCAAATGAAATCAAAAAATTATACACAATAATTTCTAACCTAAATTTGTGAATATTCAATAAATTTAAAATTAGATATAATTTTATATGGATATATATATATATGTATATATATATGCTATTTATAAAACTATTTTTGTTAAGGATTAAATAATTGAAAGATTGCAATCTTTTACATTAGTTAAATTTTAGGTAATTTAATGCAATACCTATGATTTATAAGGAAACTCATATTTATCATGTTTTTGTAAATTCATTTATTAAAATTAGTAAATGAAAAATAGTCTTGTAAATATCATAAAACCTAAGGACAGAATCTTAAATTTCAAAAATAGGATTTTGTTTTAATAGTATAGATCTGATTCATGTGATTTTTACATCTTCAAATCTGATTTCGTGTTAGAGAACTCTCTCTCTTTATGTTGGATCGATTTGGCATTGATCCATGAAGAAAAAACCGAAGGTACCAAATTTATAAACATTTCTTACCAAATAATTAACAAATCAAAAACAACATTTCGATAGTCTTTACGGAAGAAGATGAGAAATGTAAGAAAAAAGCCACTGATTCATGATGTTCTGAAATTGGTTTCATTACTTATTTGGCTTTTTGTTTTGAACTATGGTTTTGTTGGGTGCTTAAAAGGGAATTCAAAACAAGAATCTACAGAGGCAGTATTGAGAGACAAGGTTAGAGAGATCTAAATTGTTCATCATCTAGATGAGAAATTAAGACTTGGATGATGAACTAAAGGGGCTTGTCAACAATGTAAAGTTTCACCACTGTTCAATATCTCAACTGGTGGTCGAGCACGGAAGACATTTAGATTCTTTAAGAACATAACTGGGTTAATGGACGTAGAATGCACAAGTAAAGCCTTCATTATTGAATATGTAAACGATTTCCTTTTGCACTCATTATATTTTTCTATCACGAATCTATGTTGCTTACAGTAGCTGTTTTAGTATTTTCAAAAGTTTAGCTTTGACAGCTTACATTATTGAGTATGTAAACGAGCTATAAAATATAAGTTATTCCTTTTGCACTCATTTATGTATCAAGAATCTCTGTTGCTTACATGAAGCGTTGGAGCTAGTTTGGTATTTGCATATAAATTTGGCTCTGATGGTAAAAGTGGTGGTAAATTATGTTGTTTCACTACTAGAAAATACGGTCTTAGCGACGAAAATTAGCGAGAAAAATTTTTCCTCGTAAACTTACGTCGACTTTAGAAGGAAAGTACGTGAAAAGATAAATAAAATATAAATTTGTCGTTAAATAATGACGAAACCGTTTCATCGTAAAATAAACGTAAATTAATGTGTTGTTTACGAGAAAATAGTATTTCATCGTAAAGTCGACGTAAAGTAAGCGTGTTTTTTACGAGGAAACATATTACGAGTAATTTGCGATAGTTTCTCGAGTCCACCTAATTTTTAGTTGAAACACGTTTTTTTTGTTTTGGCTAACTACCTATATTTCGTCGTAAATTCCTAGTAAAATCTCACCTACCAGTTTCGAAAATTTCCTATAAATATGTCCATTGTGTTTCATTTAAAACATACCACAAAAAAAAATCTAAAAACATGAAAGAAAAAAAATGTCCGGTGATGGAAATTATTTTGAATTGCGGAGGTGGATGTACACGCATATAGATGCTAACGGGAGAGTGACGAAAGAATATCTCGAAGGACTGGAGACATTTATGCATCGAGCAGATTCTACACCGCTCGTCCAGGAAAGCGGTAAAATGTTTTGTCCTTGTCGGAAATGCAACAATTCAAAACTGACAACTCGTGAAAATGTTTGGAAGTATTTAATTAATAGAGGTTTCATGTCAAATTACTATATTTGGTTTCAACATGGAAAATGTTATAATTATGAGAATGAAGCTAGTAGTAGTAATAGCAATATTTAGGATGAACCGGTTGATCATTTGCATAATCAACATAGCTACCATCAGGAGGAACAGATGGTAGATTATGATAGGGTTCATGATATGGTAGATGATGCATTTGTAGCTCATGATGATGATGAACTTGAAGAACCTAACATAGAAGGAAACAAGTTTTATGAAATGTTAGATGCTGCGAATCAGCCACTTCACAGTGGTTGTAGAGAAGGTATCTCTAAATGTCGTTGGCTGCTAGAATGATGAGTATTAAAGTTGATCACAATCTACCTGAAAGTTGCATGAATGCATGGGCAGACTTGTTTAAAGAGTATTTGTCGGAAGATAATGTGTCTGCTGATTCTTATTATGAGATTCAGAAACTAGTTTATAGTCTTGGGTTGCTTTCTGAGATGATAGACGTTTGCATCGACAACTGCATGCTCTACTGGGAGATGATGAGAAGTTAGAAGAGTGTCGATTCTGCAAGAAGCCACGATTCAAACCGCAAGGACGAAGACGTAATAGGGTACCGTACCAAAGGATGTGGTACCTGCCAATTACCGACATATTGAAAAGATTGAACCAATCTGAGGAGATTGTTGGAAAGATGAGGTGGCATGCTGAGCATACTCAGACGGATGGTGAGATGACTCATCCATCAGATGAAAGAGCTTGGAAACATTTTAACAAAGTACATGCAGAATTCGCTAGCAATAGCCAAAATTTGTATTTCGGATTATGCACAGATGGATTTAGTCCCTTTGGTATGTCATAGAGACAATATTCATTGTGGCTAGTCTTTCTGACATCATACAACCTGCCCCCGGATATGTGTATACAACGGAAATTTCTATTCTTGACCATATTAATACCTGGTCCGAACCATCCAAAAATGTCTTTGGATGTTTTTTTTATAGCCATTGATAAAAGAATTGAAAGATTTGTGATCAATAGGGGTGAAGACGTATGAATCTTCAACGAAAACGAATTTTACAATGCGAGTGATGCTTTTATAGACCATAAGTGATTTTCCTACTTATAGAATGTTGTCTGGATGGACTATCATGGGAGTTGTGACTTTCCTGCTTATGTAGTAGTCGTAGGCAAGAAATACTGGATGTGTAACGAACTACACCATGGCAGTTGTGAATATTTTGTGAAATAAAACTCCAAACCATGAGCTCCTTGGCACACAAAGGGAGACAAAGCTCTTTCGCTCCACTTGGCCAATTTCAAACGTTCTTATATTGCACTCTTATTGTTCAAAAGCGCCTCAAACCTTTTACAGAAAAAGATCTATAGGATATTTATATAGTTTATGGTTCGTTTCAATCAACAAGAACAAGTCATAGATTCTAGTTGGTAAACCAAGTCATATAAAGGTTAATGGTCTCAAATAAATTTTCAAAATCAAGAAGAATGCGGATGGGACTATCAATAAATACAAGTCACCGCTTATAGCTAATGGATATCTACAACAAATAATCCGGTGTAGACTTCGATGAAGTTTTCACACCAGTTGCTCAATTTGAAACCACTCGGTTATTGATAGCGTTGGCAAAAATTAAGTTTGGTGAAATAAGAAAGATGATCGAAATGCAAGACATGTCCAATTTGAAGTTTAAGAGAATAAATGTTGAATAAGTTTCAATAGCTTGCAGTTCAAGTTAATCTTAAGAAATTGGTTACGGATAAAAATAAATTATTTACTTGTATTAGAAATAGAAAAAAAAGAATTTTTTATTTACCATTAGAAATTGGAAAAAAGTTTTCTATTTAATAATAGAAACATGAAAAAATAAGTTTTTTATTTTACTCTACGAGTATGAGTAGCAAATGAAGTCTGTAAGAGCACCAGCAATAGTAATCTCATGGCTCCATTTCTTAGGTAAGCTTTTTAATATTATTTTATTATTTTTATTTTTTTCAGTTTTAAAAAAAAAAGGAAAAAAAAAAAGAAAAAATGGGTCAATTGCGGGTCTCCACGCGGCGATGGGACCCGCACACAGTGATGAACCCAGCAATGAAACAATCTTTAGCAAAGGATTTTAAGAAGTTTTGATGGCACAAAATCCAAAAATCATCATTTAATAATATATTTTTTTGTGCTAAGGATTCTTGTTTTCTTACCATTGCAGGTGCTCTAACATTCATATTTATATGAGTTGTGATTTTGATAATAAGATTGAGAAGAAGAATAAAAGAATTGAGTGTTTAGTTTTGAAAATGTTTCTGAACACTAAGGGGGTGTATTGAATATGAAATTTGAAGTGATTTGATTTTTAATGAGTTTTTAGATGATTGCAGGAGAATTAGAGGGTTTTGTGTGATTTTTGTTAAAACACTCTGAAATCTCATCTAAAACAGTGAGATTTGTATTTTTATTTTTATAACTAAAAAACTCTTCTCAAACACTCTAGAAATACTTAAAGCACTCTAAAATCACTAACTTAATTTTTGTTCAATAACAGTGGATTTCAGAGTGTTTTATAAAATGTCAAGTTCAATAACACTGGATTTTAAAGTGTTTTTTTAAATTCATGTTTGAATAACAGTAGATTTGTCATTTTAATACAAATCACTTCAAACGCTTACTTGAATACACCCCCTAAGAATTGCTAAGAGTATTCTGAAACTATAGATGTTCATTCGAGAATTACTCGGATCAAAGAATACCTGCGTGGGAACTTACGATCTATATTCAAAACTTAGCAATAGAAGAAACATGCAACCATCTTTTTCTTGTAAGAGTTATTTCAATCCTCAAAACAAACAACCAAACCATCGAATTGTATTATTTATCAATCAATGAAAGTAGTGATGTGATGGCTGTACTAATGAAACACATGCAACAACCATAACATAAGAGAGGACAAAGCTGATTACAGAAACATGAATACCGTAGAAGTGGTCAAAATCATAGGATACAATGCAAGGCATATCAAAATTCTAATCCACACTAATTCTGATAATTATCTGGAATGATACCAAATTTGCGACATAACGTAACGGCATGACATCAGCTAAAAAACAGAGCTCAAGAACCGCAAGAGCTCTGTCCACAGCCATAGGAACCGGAGGTGGTTACCGTAGTGTCACCACTCTTGGTCTCCTCGATTTTTTTTGAGAAATCGACAGCTAAATCGGTGTAAATCTCCATGACTCTCGAGATATTACCGTTGATTTCGTTAATCAAGCCAACGTTCCTGGAGACGTTCTCTGGGATTCTGGACAGATGGTTGTCGTTGACGCGTCGGATCAAGTCACGATTCTGGTCTAGAACGAGTTGCGCACGCTTGAAGCCATTACTCAGCGTATTCCACACCTCCACGTCGTTGAACTCCTCATTCGCCGCCGTAACATGGTCGTCGTCTTTGTTCATCTCCGTCAGAGCTCGTTTGCTGCTCTTCCGGTTGTTTCCGACGAGCGATCGACGTGTTCTTGGTGCTTCCATTCTTTTGAAAATCAAAGCCTCACGGCTGATCAATCTAGAGATACATCAGAGTTCATTCACCGTTGACGAGACGAACTATTGTTTGTTTTCTTATTACAGTATTTGCCTTCTCTGGAAGAGCCTATTCGAATTGTGTAGTTTGTTCGGGTCATGAAGATTGACCGTCACAGTACTCCGTGAAGGACCAATGCGTGTTGAAAAGAGGGACCCGTTGGATAAATCTGATTGGATGGTGACGTACAAAAGTAACGGTAGCTCACGAAAATGAAAAAGAATCGTCAACTACATTTCTGGATAATATTAAATATCAGGCATAGGACTATTAAGAAAATAAAAAGTGAAAACCTCGGACCAAAAATATCTGACCTTTTCCATATATTCCGTTAAGATAAAAAAAAAAGGCTTTTAACTTTATAAATGATACTTTTTTCTCTTTTAGTAATTATTACGAACAAGAAATCAAACAAATTGAATAAATTGCAATTGAACTGTATGCTAGAAAGATCAAAAGAAACCTAACTACATCCAACAAAGATCAAAAGTTTGTCACGTGAAAACATAAAAGAAAGAGTAGTCATCGTTTGTTCTTTATCTTCTCTGGAAATTGAGGAACTTGACTGAAAGTGCGAATCCAGAGAAGAAGAGAGCGCAAAATCCGACAAGAACCGCAACAGATACACCAATCATGCCTGGCTTAAACCCGAAGTGCTGTTCAATAAATTGCTTGACTGTCCCATGGAACATTGGCTCGTTAATGATGCTCTCCACGTCACCAAGCTGTGAGAGTATCACTCCTTGAAGTGTCCACGCCACTGGACATATGTAATAGAACCATATCCACCACACTGGAATCAACTGAACAACATAAAAAGGAGTTCAACAAGGGTAATAATAAAGTCTTATTTTTCACTTGCCATAGTGTAATACTTACAGGTTTTGGGACGAGGAAACCAGAGAGGAGATTCCAGAGAGAGTAAAACGCAGAGGAGATCACAGCGGCTAAGTGCTGATTCGGGGTGAGACCAACCGCCATCATGCCGTAGAAGGTGAAGTAGGTGAAAGTGAGGAACATGAACACCAAGTAGAGTATAAACTTACTCAATGTCCTTTCGAAACCAATGGTGAAGTAGGTGATGACACCATAGAGAATGGTTTGGGTGAGAATGTAAGGTATCTCCACAAGGCCTTGAGCTGCTGCATACGGAATTGGTGAATACATTCCTGCGGACTTCTCTCTGTAGAAAACTGTTCTTTCGATTGAAACGATTGGTTGCACCGATGAAGCGTTACTAACTCCAAGAAACAGACAAGCCGAGTAGAGAGCTCCCATAACGGTGACAAGATCTTGTGTGGAAGTCCTCTTGGTACCAACGTCCCAAAACACAGTGCCGAGTATAACCGCAGCGACCGTTGTGAAGAGCAGTCTCACGAGGTTGTACGCTGGACTTCTCCAGTAGACGAGGTTCTGTTTCCAGAGGCAGAGACGAAACTGAGATAACTGGTTTTGTGAGTATCTTGAAGCGAACCTTATTGCCTTTGAGCCTTGTGGTGGAACACTGAGTTGTTTGATGTTCGCCTCCACTTCTCTAGTTTGGTTTACACGGTATGGTTAGAGATAATGTTTCGATAGCGACTGTTAAAAGCTAAAGTTGAGTTGTGAAGTTACCTAAACTGTTGTGATTTCTTGTATAAATCTGCAAAGTCCATGTTAAATCTCTCCTCCAAAGCAGGTGTAGTTACTTCAAGCATCCAAGTAGCTGGATTGTAACCACTTGAGATTGCAGGGACTCCGTCAACCCCCTGTAGATGTTTTAAAGAGGGTTTAGGGTTTTTCATAAGAGTTTGCTTGGGAAACAAGTATCTTAGTAGCAATATCACAACATAAGAGAACAAGTACCTGAAAGTAGTCTACCATAACCTGTGAGTGTTGACCCAATTTTCCACCATATATAACCTGTCCTCCACGTTTCATTAAAAGTAGCTGTACATTTAAGGTTAAGAAAGATAGCAAACACATTAACATCATAGGTTGATGAACATTTCTTGTAATCCAAGAAAACTTAGGGGAAACCTCGTCAAAAGCCTCAAAAATGTCAATGCTGGGTTGGTGAATGGTGCAAACGACTGTTCTTCCAGTGTCAACAGTGTTCCTAACAGTTCTCATGACGATGGCAGCTGCTCTTGCATCAAGACCAGATGTTGGTTCATCCATGAAAATAATCGATGGGTTTGCCACTAACTCAACCGCAATCGTTAGACGTTTCCTCTGTTCTGTAGATAGTCCGGTCGTACCAGGTAAACCAACTAACGCATATCTTAGACTATCAAGCTCTACTAGTCTCATAACTTCTTCCACAAATTCCTATAACAACAAAACACACAAAATATGTTAGTAGTGAAAATAATCAAAATGGGAAACAAATGCGTTCAACTTACCTTTTTCTGATCTTTGGTAATTTCTTGAGGAAGACGAAGGCTAGCTGAAAACCAAAGGGACTCTTCAACGGTGACTTGAGGAGAATGTATATCGTTCTGCTCGACATATCCGGATATTCTAGCGAACGTTTCTTGTTCTTTTTGGTAACCGGAGATTCTGATATCCCCCTCGATGTAGCCACCGGTCTTTCGACCAGCAAGAACATCCATCAATGTGGTTTTTCCTGCACCGCTTGATCCAACTAAAGCTGTGAGAACACCAGGGGAGAAGACTCCACTCACGTTTGATAACAGCTGTAGTCTTGTCTCTGGTACACCTTGAGAACGCATTTCCTAATATTTCAAAACCAAAAAAAAATTATGAAACCATAGATAAGTACTGATACGGACGAAGTGAAACAAAGAATAAAAATCTAACCTTTGGCATATCAACATAATAGTTAACATTGTGGAAAGTCATTGTTAATGGTTTGAATGGAAGAATCATTCCTTTTTTCTCACTTTGTCCTATTTTTACTGAAGCAGTTTGGGTTTCTTCGTTGGGATCTTCTAAAACAACTGCTCTAGCTTTTTTTAGAGCTGCAAGAGAGAAACAAAAGAACAAAGCTTCACAATATTGTCACAGAGATCTATAAGAAATGATAAGGAGTTGATAGAGAGACTCTCACGGTTAAGATAAGCCAATGCGACAGTGACAATGTTGTTGAATAGAAGTGCATAAGCAATGAGGACACCGACTCCAATCCAGTACCAGTTGTCCTCTGTTGGAAAACTGCGTAGCCTTAGAAAGTTGAATCCAACTGAAGTATCCGATATAGCGGATGGCTGCTTGATGCGTAAAAGTTTGTAGTTAAACATTAATGTATATTCTAACAAAGTAGTATAATTTAACTTTAATAGTAACACACCTCCATCCACCGTGTGGCTGTGAATTCATTGACTGCAATGGCACGTTGCCCATAGGATAACGGCGAAACCCAAAACCCCCAAGTCCACCACGGTTTAATATCATCTGTCAAAAATGATATGGTTTTAGTATAGCAACTTGTATTAGTTTCTGTAATGCAAGTAAGTAGTACTAATAATAAACCTTTTGGAATAACGAATCCACCAAGCAAGAACACTGTTAAGATTGCTGCAGATCCGAACGTGTTGGCAATGACCATATCCCTTGCTAGAGATGCCATCATACGAAACAAACCGAGAGCCATTTGATGCACCGAGAAGAGGAGTAACATGTATCGGAAAAATCTGAGGAAACAAAAATAGATATTTTTTAAAACACTGCAAAACTAAAAAAGACAAAAAAGGAAGTTTTAGGGAAATGTTAACCAACCTTCCTGGTGAGGGAGCAAGTCCCACACTGTAGTATACCACACAAGTCCAGACAACAGATTCAAGGAAAGAGTAAGGCACACGCAATAACCAGCTGGCAATAGACCAGGACCAAGCGGGATGAAACGAGTTATCCCTTTGCTTGTAGAAAACCGGGAGACGTGATATCATGAGAGGCAGTTCAGAGAAACCATTGAACATCATGTGCACTAGGCCGTAGAAAAGGCAAGCTAGATATTCGTTGCCATATGCTTCGTTTGTTGAATGTAATCTAGTTCTCAAAAACATTGTGGCTGTCACAAATCCCACAAACGCAACCTAAATGAAAAAAAAACATAAAAACTATACACCGACTAAAAACAAAGGTAATGAAAAATAGGTGGACTTATTAAATACCTGGCATGTCCTAAAAGTGTAAAGAAACCTGTGCCGGTTGATCAATAGCATTTCTCGTCTAAAGCAAACTTTGAGGTTTTGCCATCCTGATATGGCATATTGTGTTCTGCATAGAGCTGAAGGATCCGCGGATGACTTATCAAACGGTGTTGCAAGCTTGGAATCTGCAGCATGCCCGTATTTCGAGCTGCGGAATGCTGCCGCTATGTCTGATACAGGAATGAATTGATAAGGCTTCGAAGGATCTGCCCAATACTGAGCTTGATCCTTTTTGGAGGTCACCTACATACCAACGTTATAAAACATATTCTTAGTTCGAGAATAGATCTTTCGGCTACAATGTGACAATGTAATCCTATAATCATACATATTGATTTTTAGTTTATAAACAAACCTACAATGAAAACCAAAGAAAAGAATTAGCATGTATAATAAAATACCTCTTGGAGAAAATCTGCAACACCTTTACGTGGTGGGAGACGGAATCCTAGAGACTCGAAAAATCCGACCACATCTTGTCGAGGACCTTGGTATACCATGTAACCTTCTGATAGAAGAATTAAATCGTCAAAGAGATCAAATGTTTCTGGTGCAGGTTGAAGAAGTGCCATAAGAACGGTTCCATCCATTAAATGGACAAAGTTTCGGACACATTTCACAATCTGGAAAGTCGTTGAGCTATCAAGACCAGTAGATATTTCATCCATAAACAATGTTTTTCTTGGCCCCACGGTCATCTCTCCTGCATTGTTTCAAGATTTATAAGTTAGTATTATATATGTGTGTTAACTGAGAATAGATAAGTTAAAAAGAGTGAAAAAGACCTGTTGTTACTCTTTTCCTCTGACCTCCTGAAACACCTCTCATCATATCGTTACCAACCATTGTATCAGAACATACATCAAGACCAAGCACCCTAAGCACATAATCCGTGGAAACACTATGCTTACTACCACTCACAGAAGCAGCCTACAAACAAAGTAAAAAAAAAAGTGTTGGTTATTGTAGCTAGTTAATCATTACAAAATAGAATTCATCAAAGGAAGTTAAGAGCTATAAGACGCATACCTTCATGAAAACATCAATCTCAGAAGAAGGACGTACACCCCTTTCTTTCTCTAATCGGGTTAGATCTTTCATGATACCTATAATTTGTAAAACATGAAAAATTTGAGGACATCTGAAACTTGAACAAGTTAATCATTGTAAAGTGGTAATAAAACAAATGAAAAATACCTGCAAAGCCTTCGTTTGCGCCCTGACATCTTGCAGCAAAATCAAGCGTCTCACGAACAGTAAGTTCAGCAATGTGATTATCTGTTTGACTAATATATGCTGAAGTCCTTTTAACATGGAACTCATCAAAACTCTCTCCATTGTAAGTGATGCTACCCGTTTTCTGTAAGAACCAAAACATAACTTTTATCATAAATACCAAAACAAAGAAAATCTAAGAAAAAGAAAAAAAAATCCAAGACACATGTAAAAAAACTAAAATAGAGATATCAAAACATAAGATGCATGTGATAAAATATATGAATAAGCAAAGTAGATAGCATCACGGATTAACCGACCTTCAAACTTTGATCAAGTTTTCCTGCGAGAGCAAGAAGTAAAGTGGATTTTCCAGAACCTGGTGGTCCTAGCAGCAAAGTCATCCTTCAAGAACAGCATCATATAAGAAGATGTTAGTGCCTTATACATATTTGCTTCGTTATAAACTTATAATAATCTATACACTATTCACCTTCTTGGTTTGATAATACCACTGATATCTTTCAATATGGTTAGCTTGTGTTTTCTAGTCTTCATTATCCTCAAACTGCTTAAAACACGCTGCAACACAAAATAGATACAAAATAAAAAAAAACAATCACGTAAATGGTTACGTGTGGAAAATATAGTCATGAGAAAAGAAGAAGAACCTCGATAAAATCACGAGAAATGTTAACCAAAGTCGGTAAAGCTCTTGTACCGGCTTGAACATCAGCTTCAACTTTCAAATTCTCGAACCGGACTTCAATCTTGGGAACTTCCATACCAACTCTACAGAATATTTTTTTTTAACATTTAATAAAAACAAAACCTAAAAATAGAAACAGAGAATTAAAAAAGATTACCTATCGAGCCGTTCCTTGATAGCGGAGAGAAGCTTGTAATTATCCTGATCGCTAGTGGCAAGAGCTTGACGAACAACCATCTCACGATCCGAACGATCAAGCTTCCTCACGTCAATCGTCTGCACGACGTTCCCGTCTGCGTAACCCGAAGTTTGCGACCGGCGCAGAGTCGCTAAATGGCTCCCTTGTCTCTGCGACGGTAACCGTCCGATCGCCGCCCATCTCAGATCTTCTTCGTCTTGCTCCACTGTCTCAGCGTTCGACGGACGCGCGAACGATTTTCTACCGGTCTCGACATCGATGTCGAAATACTCACTCCCATCAGCGGCCGCCATTGATTGTTCTCTTGATCAAGATTCTGTTTTCTTCTCTGAGAGGGTGTATTTGTTTGTTTTTGTTTTGGGGACTCGGTTTGTGTGATTCAGTTAGATTATTAGGTGTCGAAGCCACATATAAAGAGTCCGTCCATGATCCCCGGGCATATTTGAAGCTGCTTAAAATGACTGAATTACCCTTACTTGTTCAAGTTGTTGTGTGCTTGTTAGTCGAGGGTATTAACGAGTTTGATATGCAAAACCCAGTCCAGCTTTGCGTCTCCTGTACTCACTCTGCAGTTGACACGTGTCACAATTTTTGCTTTCTTCTTCTCGAAGGTTTTTATATACCGGGAATGTGAATTTATTTTTTATCTGGTAATTAAAGCAAGCAATGAATTTGATTTTTTTTTAGTTTAGGGACATTATAATTAGAAGAAATCAAAGCGGTGAATATAATAATTTAATTGTAACTAAAACTAAAAAGTGGTGAAGATTATAAAATCTTTTGGAAACCAATTTATCTTTGAAATTTCTTCTACAAATTATGAATGAGAAGATCAAAGCGGTGAATCAATTCTATTAATGGTTTTACAGATAAAAGGAAACCAGTTTGTCTGTATGAACTTCCAAATATAGGATGGTCTTAGTGTGTAGGATTCATCTTAGAACTGTAAATCCATATTCCTTGTAAGTCGTTATGAAATAAAGAAGTGAATTAATAAATAAATCAGTAGATAGTTTTTGTTTGATTTAAAAACTAGTATCGCTATTCAGGGTTTGTGTACAATGTACATTAGCCTTTTCATATTTTCATGTAAATTCTCTGTTTATTAGAAAAAAATGTGATAAAATTCCAAAATTAAAATAGAACATCTGATTGGTATCTTGTATATTCGTTACCGCATAACAACTTTAAATAGGTATAAAACTTTCTTTTTTTTTGCTAAAAAAATGTTAAACCCGAGTCAATGATGACACAAGCCTAATTCTCAGGTTAAGGTATAGCCCACAGATAAACCCTCTCATGGACATTTAAAAGAATTGAAAACAATAATTCATATCCGTGTGGCCGATGGGATTATAGGTATAGGTATAAAACTTTATAGTTTAATATTTTATAACACAAAAGAAAAAGGATAAATACTTTCTCTCTTTCTTCGCCGCCAAAAGAAAAACTACCGTGTTTCTTTGTTTATCTTCAAGACTTCAAATCGTGTTCTACTTGCCTGTAAACCATTAACAAAATAAAAACTATAATTAAAGATATCAATGTGAATTCAAATTCATGAATCAAACAGAAATGCCTACTGTATCCGCATGATAAATAAATAAATATATATTCATCTTTTAGTTGAAAATGTGCTTCTGTGTGGTATATTTACGGGTTAAGATCGATATCAGGTAAGTTTGCAAACCTATATGAGGTAAGTTTGCCAATCTTCAAAAGTTACCTTACATATATAAAAGTTTCCAAATCTTAATTGATATTGAATAAATAAAATTCAAAGATGGAAAATAAAAAATTTGCAATGATTTCTTACCCAAGCGAACTTTCTTAAGCTTCTAAACGAACTTTGCATCTAAGCAACAGCACGAAAAAAGCCCTACATTAGTTTGGTCCTTTGTTATTTTTTTTAGTAATGACGCTTAATCTATGTTATTAGGATTCTGCCATTGTTTTTGAAGTTAATTAGATTGCTATGCCATTATTTTTTTTAAAGATATGTTCGGCAACTATATGTTCGGCGAATTCATCTTACCAAAAAAAAATATTCGGCGAATTTAAATTCGGTGAGATCTTTAGACCAATCACACTGCAACAAAAAGCATGTCTCACCAACCAAAAGCCCTATCGAAACCCAAAGTTATAATTATCAAGGTTTCTGTTAAAACCCATTAATCCTAACCAGTGTTTTGAAACCCGACCCGAACCCGCGGTTGAACCGGTAAATCCGGTGACCCGAGACAAATCCGGTTCGGGTTTTGTGAAAAACCCAAAATTTTAAAAACCCGACCCGCAAAAACCCACTAAAACCCAAAACCCGGTACCGGTTGAACCACTAGCTGAACCAATAGATAAATTTTACATTTTCTAAAACTTTTAATTATTTTTTAGATTCTATTTTATATTCTAAATTTCCAATCAAAAGTTAGATTTCTTTTGGTTTTCTTTTTTTTCATCGTTTTTCTTCTTTTTTTAGCCTCTACTGGTTCTGTATCTTCTGTTTCTTATTCTTTTTTTTTTGATTATTTTGTTTATTATAAATCTGTAGTAAAATTTATTCTAAGTTCTGAGTTTTACAACTCTATTCTTTGCCGATTAACAATGATATTTTTTGTTCTACATGTTTCTAACTTAAATAGTTTAAGCTATTTTTTGATAGTTTGTATATTAATTGAAAATGAAAATATAAAAAAGTAAAGTTATGTATTTTCTAATAATTTTTTTAACATAAAATATATACATATCCAAACATTTAGAAAATATTAACTTTAGTTTCTATATTTTTGTTTTCATGACTAATATATTATTATATAATAAAATTAATTTATTTTTTAACCCAGTCCGGTTCAGTGTCCGGGTCGGTTTTCAAAACATTGATCCTAACTATACAAACCCTCTACCATGAAGTTATATAACCAAAATTTAACAGAAATATACATTGGGCAGTACAAATAATATCTAAAAAATTACAAATTGCTCATATTATTATTATTATCTAAAGCTTCGGTATACCGAAGGTATGACAATATATACAGCTAAAAGTTTATCATTTATGATGGGTACATTATATTTATTTACACTGTATTTAACTTTTAGCAAATCTCAATATGATATTTCATTATAAGAAACTAAAAACAATAATACAGTAGAATTATATAAAAATTAATTTTTAAAATTATATGAGGATTAGTTTATAACTTTTAAAATAGGTTTCAACATATAATAATATTTTTAAATCATAAAAAATTAACAAAACTGTATCGGTAGTACATAATGAAACATTTAAACATATATTCTTATAATGAAGAACTATTTATCAATTTGAAATGATATTTTCAAAATGAAAAATCTCGCGCTTTCAAAGCGCGGATAAAAACCTAGTCTATACTATTAAAGCAAATCCCTACTATGATTCTGCCCTTTCTTTTTAAAGATAATTACAAAGCTATGCCACTCCTTAATCATAGTTTAATATAAATAACTAGATTCTGACCCACCCTTAAAAGGGCGGATATATATTTTTTTTTAAATTATTTTTTTGATATTTGTTTTTTTTCTTTCTGATTATATTTTTATGTTTTTGTAATCATATTTATATATAAATTTTAATCAAAATTTATTTTATTAAATAATAGCAATTTAAAAATTGATCTGGTATACGCACGGTTAAGGGTTGCGGGTCAAACTCACCCTGCTGACCCGCCAACCCGCAGGTTTTCAATTTTGTTTTGGTTAAAAAATATGACCCGCCCTGGTATATTTTTAAATTGCTATTTAAATATGACCCGCCCTCTATATTTTTTGTTTTACATATTTTTTTTAGAAATTTAATTTTTATATTTGTGTCTTTCTTTGTAATCATATTTGTATTTTTGTAAGAATATTTGTGTTTTTATTTGTAATCATATATGTGTAAATATTTTTCTTTTTAATTAGAGAAATTGCCAAAAATACCATTTTCATAGTACCACTTTTCATGTTTACACTAACCACTTTTACCACAACTTTTAATGAATAATTTAGGTTTGAAGGTTTAGGATTTAGAGTTTAGATTTGATGTTTTAGGGTTTAGGGTATATAGTTTTGGGTTTAGAGTTGAGGATTTAGGGTTTATAGTTGAGGTTTTAGAGTTTAGGGTATTGAATTTAGAGTATATAGTTTAGGGTTTAGGGTTTAGAGTTGAGGATTTAGGGTTTATGGTTTAGATTTTGAGATTTATGATTTAGTATTTGAGGTTAGAATTTTGAAAAGCATATAAAAACAAGGATATAAAAGTCTTTAACTTTTTACTAAATAAGGTATTTTTGAAAATATGTATTTAGTAGTGGTAAAGATGAATAATGGTACCTTAAAAGTAATATTTTTGAAAATTCCCCTTTTAATTATTACTAAGAATTTTGATAATTATATTAAATTAGTGATGTTACATAACTATACACTTGTGCCATAGCCATTTTATATATTAATTTTGTATTTTACTCATAAATAAATAAATATTTATTTTTTAAAATAACAAAGTATAGTACAATTTTGTTTATTAATCAAATAGTAATTAAATAAATGCAAATTATATGTTTTTCATTAAAGTTTCATGATTTGATTTCATATATAATCATAATAATAGCATTATTATTACACATAATAGTACACATATTATTACAGCAAACAAAAAGTATTAATGAATTATAATGAATTATATAATATGTTTTGCAATAAATTTCGTCATTTGATTTTATATATAATTAATTATAAAATGTTATTACATATAATATAACATATGCTAAAAATGAAAAGGCAGGTAACATATAGTGAATTGGGAAGTAACATATTTTTGCATCTTTATTTAATTCATGTTTAATGTTTGATTAGGTAAAACTAATATATGCAGTTATTGAACACAGAACACAACCTCTCTCTAAAACCTCTGCCTTCTATCTTTAGGGGGTGTTATTGGTTTATGTATTTGGATGGATTTAAAAATCTAAACAAAATTCAGTGTTATTGGTTCTATGATTTAAAAATCCATTTTTAAATACACTGTTATTGGTTTTATTGATTTTTAAACAGATTTTAGAATCAAGTGTTATTCAATTGCAAAGATTTATTTATGGATTTGATTTGTAATTTGATTTGAATGGATTTTAAGTATATTTTAAAGTAAAAATACAAAGGAGCAAATATTGAGTTGAACCTTGTTATTTTGACTGGATTTGTATTGTTAATTTTTGGGTTTATTATACGTTGAGTCAAGTTCACAAATACTACTGCAGGTTCAACTTATCAATATATCATATAGTGCAGACTGCCATAAACAATTGTATCTCTTCTTCGACTGGAAACAAATTCATTTATACATGACTCATTTTTCATTCTGCAAAAAAAAAACGGAATTGTGTCTCTTAACCACTTGTCTTAACTCTCTCTACATTAATCAATGACTGACAAAAATTAGTAAAAAATCAACTGAAGAAGAACTAGTAAATACCACTAGTGGTTAGAGGACGTGATTTTTTTTTTGTTGTAGTAGTGATTAGTTCTAGTTACAAATCTATTTGAACAATTCATTTACAGTATTTGATTTTGAAATTCATTTCCACAATTCTCAAATCTATTTGTCTGAAGTTGGAAATCATTGGATTTATGGAAAATTTCTAAATATAAGGAGGATTTATAAATCCATTAAACTACTAGAACCAATAACCCCTACTAAACTTTTTTTCAAAATCAATTTCGTTCTTCCGACTCCAGCGGCTTCCTTAGATCCGGAGGCGGGTTTGTGTTTTGTTTCTAATCGATTTCCCAGTTAGATCTCCTTGTCTTTCTCTCTCGTTTTTCCTAACGGTGGATGTTGACTGGTTTTCAACATAGTCCCTTTCTTTACCGGAGAGTTTGAGAGGCTTGTCGATCGGTCTGGATTAGTAGCGGTGTCTATGTATGTTGTAATCATTCTCTTGTTTGAGTTCTAGATCCTACTGATTTGTCTTTGCATGTTTAGTCTCGAGTTCACTTTGCTATTTCTTCGGTTCGATCTTCTACTTGGCTCGGGATCTTGCGAGCGGTAGTATCCGAGGATGTATCTTGTCGCTCATTGTCTTCAACCTTTAGATCTGATCGAGATCTGTACTTTCGTGTTGCTGCTTCATTGAAGTTTCGTGTCGGTGAGTTTCCGACTTCTTCTTCCGGTGTTCGATTCAGGAACTTAGCGAAGTTCTTTGTCACCGGTCTCTGCAGCTGCAGTTCTTAAATTGGCTGGACTATTCACTATAGGAGGACTCTCTGTACGGTGGTTTGGTCATGCTTGGCGTCATCCACTTGCTTCTCTCAAAGGAGCTTTTGTAGACTACATGCAATTATGTTTCATGTGTTGGTTCTAGTTTTTCATTCAATGTTTATGGTTCTGTTTGTTCTTTAAGGTTTATTTTTTCATCATGTCTTCCTTATGTGGGCTTTCGTTTCTGGGAACTCTGTGGTAGTTCGCCGGCTCCGTCTTCCGGAATTGTGTTAATCGCCGGCCTTTTTGTAATATGTTCTCAGTTTGGTTTTAAATGAAAATCTAGCGTTTAAAAAAAAATATATGCAGTTATTATTGTGACCACCGATTGTTAAGGATGTAATGTGGTAGTTACCCAGAAAATAATATGGTATGCAGTTAGGATATAAATGTTAAGCATCGTGGTTACAGTTAGAATATAAAGTACATTTAGTTGAAATAATTAATTAGACACAACTTTTATCAATAGGGCACATTGTTGTTTTAATAGAATACTAGATCTCGACCCGCACAACCGTGCGGGTATTTATTTTCAAGTTTATGTGTATATATATACACATTTGTTTTATATAATTAGTATATATTTCTAAGATTACTTATATATTCAAATGTGTATGTAATTTTTTCAAGTACAATAATTTTAAATTTTAATGATGTAAATTAATTAAATATTTCAAATCATCACATATATATATATTGTTTTTGTTATATATTTGTCCTATTGAATTTATGTTTGATTCTAAAACAAAAAAAAATTATGAACAAAAAACATATTTAAAATTTATTTTTAATTTAATTTATAATGATCATGGCCCTTAATTCAAAGCGTTGGATTTCTTTTTGCAATTTTTTAGGTTTATTCATTTTAGATAGTAAATTACTGTATATATGAAATTTTAAGATAAGTTAATTTTATACATATATTATATAGTTTACTAATGTTAAACCGTTCTAACAACATATTATATCTTTAGCATATTTGTTTTATATTTATTAAAATAAAGTATATTAACTTATCAATTTAAAATATTATATTTATAAATTTCTTCCATTGACATCCTTATAATTTTCTATTATTTTTTTCTTTTTTTTAAAAAAATATTACATGATTTACAAATTTTAACTCGTTTTAACATCGGTTATATTTATTTGTTTATTTATTTAAATGAAATAAATTTTGAAAAAGAAATTAGGTTACTTTACGAATATATATAATTTTGTTATATTTATTTATATAGCATATCTAATTTAATACAATATAAACTATAATAAATTTTTAAAAATATAGCATGTAATTCTAATTAAAAATAGTTTATAATAAAATTATATTGCTAATCACGAAATTAATTAATGTATTATTTTTTAAAAAATATTTAATTTTTTTGGTAAGATCTTGTTAGATTTTCTCAACATATTTTCTATGAAAATATGGAATGTTATAATAAATCATAATAATAATGATAAGATTAGAATATAAAAGTAACATGACTTTCTAGGAATATGTTCAACTTATAAAATCACACATGAATCAATGTTGTAATTTCTGTTTTAATATATAAGATATTAATATTACCTAAAAAATTCTAATATTACGGTTTGTGCCAATAGAGAATATTCTAAAATTTAAAAATGAAGATTTAAACTCCAACTAAATGTTTAATGAATACATTAACTATACAAATATCATTCAGAAATAATACATCTCTACCAAATCGTTAACTTACACTACCAACCCAACATTAAAAATAAATAACCTGTCATCATGTATAAAATTGTTTGGGCCTTACATGGTTGGTCAATTTATACTAACCGAACATATAATGAACACAATTTATTCCTATGATACACAGCTGCTTATTTTTGACAAGTAAGATGCTAAACAAGTATATTGATGGTTGTTATTTTCGCGTGTATAAATTGTATTTATGTATTTTTTGATAAAAATATGTAAGAAAAAAACAAATAAAAACCATAATTTTGCTGCATTCAAATCTACATATAAGATATATACGAAAAAATATTTATAAGACAGAACAAAAGAAACATATTACCCCCACTCTATTACAAAAATATGAAAACATATTTTTATTTAAATGAGACGGGTTAAGAAAATGAATCATTTCATTTTGGTTTTTAATGAATAAAACTAAAATTAAAATGAATGTAAAATGGGTTAATTAGATAATTTTTATATAATATTATACTTTTAAAATCAACCAAATCAAGTTTTGGAGATGTCCTAAAAAGATTAGAAATTTTGATTTTCTTGGAAGTCTTTTATCATTGGTTACAGTAAGCGTCAATGCATAAAACAAAATCTTAAAACTCGATTTTAAGATTTAGGGTATCTCCAACCCCACCAAATTCAATATTTGATTTTAATAAAAAAAGCTATTACAACTCATAGTCCAATACAAACTAAAACTATATACCTTAAAACATTATGTCATATATATAAATATATATATACAAATACTTTTTGTGCGTAGCATTATTTAGCAATTTTGCATCAAATATGAATATATACATGTAATTAAAAAGAGGTTATGTTTTTTTAATAACCATTTATTATTTTCTTCAAACTATAAAAAAATTCACAAAGTTTTAGGAATCACACGTTTATTCAATTTTATATAATATTAATAACTAATTGAGATATGAATAATTTAATCAATTTTTTTAAAAAGTATTATCAGATTTTCAAGTTTTTATCGGATAAATTGGTATCAGATCACGGGTTTGTACAAAGTTTTTGTTTTTACCGAGTTTATTGGTTTTTTAATTAACAATTTTTCATAAAATACAAATTTAACTATATATGGATCGCCAGATCTACCAGTTCGACTACGGGTCTGAATCGAATATAAAAACACTACTTTAAATTCAAACATTATAAAAACACTACTTTAAATTCAAACTAAAAATTAACAAATCAAATACCCGCACTTTAAAAAGCGCGGATCAAAATCTAGTCTATACTATTAAAACAGATGACTGTTTATGAATATGCTCCTCAAATTTCTAAGTAATTACAAAAATTGTCTATACCTTTTTCCCAGCATTATTTGCAACAATCAAAAGTCACTATTTTGAAATTACATTAAATACTTTTTAATATAATTCATTCTTAGCCTTTTTGAAAATTTTGTTTCATAAATGTTTGTACCATATATTTCCAAAAAATCTTTCACATTATTAATTATTTGAAAGCATTTATTAAATAAAACTTCAAAATAAAATCAAGTTGAAATAACAAATGATTAAATCAACGAAATCATAATACGGGTCTGAATTATCTCAACTCCTTAAAAATATTTTCATTTAAAATAAAAACTAAATCACATAAACTAAATTTAATAAAATTATAGAAAATGTTTTGAAACGCACAAATGAATTTTTCAATACAAGTGTTGAAGATATAAAATATTTTATTTATATTTAAAAAATCAGTGTAAAATAAGTTTAACTTCGGTTTAAATAAACAAAATCATATTACGGGTTAGAATTATTTAGAGTCTTCTAAAATTTAGTCATATTGAAAATAACAAAATAATTCATATAAATAAATTTAAGATAAATTTCATAAAAGTTAAAAAATATAATTTATCAAAAATCATAATTTTTATTTAGTAAAATAATGTTCCAACAAAAAATACGTGCTTTTCTAGTTATTCTATTATTAGTACTTCCCATATAACTAGAAAAATTTAATGCCACAGCATAATTGATAATACGCTGCGTTTTGACTCTTCCTCTTCTTCGATCATCTCTCGAACTCTAAACCAAATCAAGCAGCTTCGTGTTCTTCGACCTCACTTACATCGTCTTGAACTATACTCTTGCATGATGTTTATCGATTCTATGATCTCTTGCCCTTGTCTGGGTAAATGACACGAAAAAACCTTACTCGTGTTTAGCTTTGAATAGGTCCAGTTAAAAACCCTAACCTAATGTCGGCCCAAAAGGTCTCTTTGCGTTCTAGAGATTTAATCAGCAGTATGCCAGATGAGGTTCTCGGCAAAATCCTGTCGTTGCTTCCGACAAGACTTGCTGCTTCCACATCGGTTCTGTCCAAAAGATGGAAGAATCTGCTTTCTCTTGTAGACGCGCTTGATTTGAGTGACGAAATCGGTAACCCTCGTGGTTTCTATGATTTTGTGGACACAACACTTGCTCTCTCAAGCAACTCTTCAATCATCAAAACATTCTCTCTTACTTTTACACGCTCTTTGCGACGTCGTCATTGTGAATGGTCTCGAGTGGAAAAATGGATTCGCACTGTCCTGGAGGGTGGCTTCTTGGAACTTCACTTGGGTGGTTTTTGTACACATCATATACAATCTGAGTTCTTCACGAGCAACACACTGGTCAAGCTCACGTTATCCAATGAGTTTTATCTTGATGGTCTCGGTCCACTTGGTGGCGTGTTCTTCCCAAAGCTCAAATCCCTTTCTCTCCTTTCAGTTGGGTTTTGGGACAATACGACGTATGAGTATCTCATCGCTGGCTGCCCTGTGCTTGATGAATTGTTATTAAGTTATGGTGAACCCTATGGTAATGGGTTTGGGTTTATTCCTTCTATAGAGGTTTCGAACCCTGCCATTAAGAGACTGACCATCTCTTACCATTTTCATGGTTACGTTGAACCTCCTATTATTGAATTGTTTTGTACACCGAATCTTGTGTATCTTGACTATTCTAGCTATGTCGCAAGAAAGTATAATGTTGATTTTGACTCGCTTGTCGAAGCTAGATTGGATCTTAGATCAAGAGACGAGCGAGTTTTAGCTGTGGAGGAGGATTGTTTTGATGTGGAGGATGGTACTTCAGAGGATGATGGATATGATGATGATGATGATGATGATGATGATGATGATGATGATGATGATGATGATGATGAAGATGGTGGTTTTGGTGAGGACGATGATATTGAGGTTCTTGTTGTTGATGAGGATGCTGAGGAGGATCCAGATGATATTTTACGGCCTGATGTTACGGATCTGGTTGCAGGGATAAGCAATGTTAAAACCCTTCACCTGTCATCGGATTCTCTTGAGGTCAGTTTTGCTACTTCTTATGTTTGGTCGTTTCAGTTTGGAGTGCAGAGTTTCAGTTCTTATGTATGTTTGTTTTTGATTTTGATAATGATAAATCTCCAGATGTTTCACTTATACTGCAAATCAATGCCGGTGTTTCACAACCTCCTTACCTTATCATTTGAGAGTGACAAAAAAGGAGGCTGGCAAGTATTGCCACTTCTACTCAACAACTCTCCTAACCTAAAAACCTTAGTCATCAAGGTAAATATCAACTTCACTTAATGCACACACCCCTTTCATTTGCTAAATTACTGTACATGATTTTTTCTTGTGTCCATGCTTTCAGAGTCTTGTGCACAAAGTCACAGATAGATGCGGGGATGCCTGTATTTGCATTGCTAAAAGAAAGAAGAAGAAGATGGAGGAAGAAGTATGCTGCTTATCTACATGTCAAGTGAAGGTTCTAAACATTTCCGGGTATGGAGGAAGTCGTAGAGAGCTTAGACAGATGAGTCATTTCTTGGGATATTTGAAATGTCTTGAAACCGTCAAGGTTGGTGTCAAAGCTGAGTTTCACGGAGAAGACGGCAATGTTAACAATAACTACCAGAGAATCACCAGTGCTCTTATTAAGCTTCCCAAAGCTTCATCAAACTGTCAAGTTCATTTCTTCTGATTCCTTCTTACAAAGGAAAATCATTTTGAGCCTTAATTATCTTTTAGAAAACGCGTTATTTGTAATCCTTGAGACCAAGTTACCAAGCGGCTCTTTGTAGGCTTAGCTTCAGTTTTCAGTTAACGAAAATATCAAAGTAATTGCATCGTTCGGCATCTTTCAAGAAAGTAGTTCATAGTGCCCAACTCATGTAGGATCAAAAGTTTTCTTGGTAAAACAAGACCAAGACATACAAAGTATCATCAGAATTTTTGACTTGATACGTTAACAAACTGTTAAGAAACTAACAGCCTAGAATATATGGACCTACAAGCCTAGAACCTTATAAATTTTCTTCAAAGGCGAATTCATTTATCTAGACGTTGTATCTGGATGTTAACTTTCATATGTTAGTCTATACTATTATATCAGCACCTAGATATTTGATATGATAAATAGTGTAGAGTTTGGATATTATATTTACATCTTAAAATCCAAAAGATCTAAATACCATTAACACATATATTATAAAAAAATTGCATTAGTTACTATAATTATTATATAGTATTTCAACAAAAAAATATGTTTTTCCGTTAAAACCAAAATAGTGTTTTCCAGCCAAAATCATAAAAATATATTTTTCCATAAAACCATAAAATCGTATTTTTGCCTAAACCGTAAAATGATTGTTCTCGTAAAAAATGCAAATCAAAATTTCTCGCTAAAATGTTTTAAAAATATTTTTTCAATCAAAATCACAATTTTCTATCAAAACCGAAAATTTGTGATTCTCATCAAAATTAGAAAATTGTCTTTTTCTGCTAAAACCATAAAAATACGTTTCCTACAAAAACGTAAAATCATTTTTTTTGCTCAAAACGCAAATTGTGTATTTTTTTGCCTAAATCTTAAAATTAAATTTCCCAGAAAAACTTACAAATCGAAGTTTTCTGCAAAAATTGTAAAATTAATCTGCAAATATTTATTTGAATATAATAATCAGTTTTGTTAAGAATGAAAACATGTCCTCTTTAATCTTTTTAACTACCAAAATTCAAATGCTATTATAAAATAAAATATGAATAACTTAGCATGTAGATGCTGCATTTAAATGCAACTACTAAATATAAAAACGAAGAATATGTGGATGCAAAATCTAAATACTAGTATTCAGAAGCTACATCTAAAATTCTAAATACTGTCAAATATAAAAACTAACATAGCCAAAGAAGACTTAAGCCTGAGATACAAATGAATGTTAAAACATCAAAAAAAGGAAAAATGTAGATTTGAAGGCAAGCTAATGAAAACGACTGTAACATAACCAAATGATATTTTCTTTTGGGACAAGAATTAAAAAAGGGCTGTGGATAATTAATAAATTGCATTATACTAATATATAGGCTTCGACATTTTACTTGAACCGGAAAACCGAATCAGAGCTGACCCAAAATGATTGAACCCGAAACCATACCTTTTTCTAAATACTTAGTTAGGTCTAAAAATTCTATACCCGAAAGAATTAGAACTGAAAAGAACTGGTCCAAATAGATCTGGATCTGAAAAAAAAATCAACCCAAATATCAAATCCGATAATAACTGATTCATACATACCTAAAATATGAATATACAAAAGTATGCTTTTATTTTTTCTATTTTTCTATTTTAATTTATAATTTAGTTGAAATGTCTTTTTATCAACAATATTCATTATTATTTTTGTAATATTTTCATATAATATGGAAAGTTCGCAATGATAAGTTATTCAGGGGAATAGATATGGATCTAGGTGATTTATTTAGGCATGCAGAGAACGAATGCCAAGCTTGGCATAATGCTAGAGAGAATATGAATACGTCCCAAGTTATTCAAGAGCCTCAAGTCTTAACCTTGGGTGATATATGCATGATAGATGGTTCATGGACCTCTACGGATCAGTTTAGTGGACTCGGATGGGTTTGAAAAATAGCAGGGGAAAATCCAGTTAATAAGGACGAGGAACTTGAGGAGGAGGGGATCAGTTCTACACTCGGAATTAAAAGCTTTGAAATGGGTAATGGAAACACTGTTGCAACACTCGGATTGTCAGAGATTTGTACAGACTGCAAATACCTGATTACAATGCTGACGGAACCACAAGCATGACCAAGTTTCTCAACTGAATTGGAGATGATTCAAACGATCAAGATGTGCTACTCGGATTTCAAGATCTACTACGTAACAAGAACATAAAATGTGATAACTGATTCATTAGCTAGGAATGCTCGTATTTTCCATAGATCGTTATCCTACTTTAGTTGTTCTATTCCGGTGTAGTTACCTAGACCACCTCAAGTTTGAATAATAGAATAACATTTTGATGTTAAAAAAAAAAAAAACACTACGTCAGATGTACAGTCAATCACTTTGTAGTCTATATTTTTAAAAAGTTATTTCAGATGAAGGAATACACATTGTTACAGAATTCGTGAAAGAAAATGCACGAAAGCAAAGGTGCAGTTGGGAAAAGGTTCTGTGTCTTACGGACAAAGAAAAGGCTAAGGCTTGATTCCTGTCACGTCCTGTATAATTTTAGCAGTAGCCGTATACGAAGATCCACCATTCAAGGTAGCTTTCCGCACCATCTGCGAGACATCTATCACTCTCTTCCTCACCAAATTGTCATCCTTGTTCATCACACAGCGAATCGCTGTCTCTATCTCGTTTGCACTTACAAGCTCATCAACAAGTACCCTGTAATCAAGCTTCATCTCCACTGCGAGCTTCAGCTCCTTCACCATCATAAACGCATTGAGCTGTTGCTCTGCGTACATGGGCCATGTCACAATTGGCACACCAAACCATAAACTCTCTACTATTGAGTTCCATCCACAGTGAGAAACAAAACTTCCCACTGCCTTGTGGGCTAGTATCTCCACCTGAGGAGACCAACCACATATCATTCCTCGTCCCCTGACACGGTCAAGGAATCCCTCGGGCAAAGGATCTTCACTTGTCACCTCTTCAGTGCGTAGTGACCAGAGGAATCTGTACTGACAAAGCTCAAGCCCACGTGCTATTTCCTTCACTTGATCACCTCTTACCCTGCCCATACTCCCAAAACAAAGAAACACAACTGATGCCTCGGGCTGATCATCAAGCCATTTCATCAACTCGTCACGACTGGCCATGTCCTGATCTGGATGAGGCTGGGCCTTGGGGTTAAATATGGGGCCAACGGCATAAACAGAAGGGTAGTTCTGTTCATTAAGAAAATGGTTCACAGAGTTAGGCTCAAGATCAAAGGAGCTATTCACTAGGATTCCCTTGGCCTTGCTAAACAAGATTGCCAGTTTAACATAAGCATCATAACCATCTTCAATAAACAAAGCTGACGGTAGAACGTTGGCTGGAACAGGGTTTACAAACCCAGGAATCGACAAGACTTCTCCAGAATCTCTTACGAAAACCGATGTATTTTTACTATGTCGGTCTGCTAGATACTGCATCATAGCTAGGAACCCGGAGTTTGTAGTCAAGAAGACATAAAAAGGAAGATTTATATCTTTTGTAACGTCAATCATGGGGAGACAGAAGAAATCAGCAACTATTCCTTTGACAGTGACTACAGGAGAAGATAATATATCCATGACTATGTCCCTCACAAGAGGGATGTTTCTCTCGATAAAATTGTATACAAAGGCTTCCACAGACTGAAAACTACCAAGTGTTGGTTTCTCTACTAACTCAGGGAGATCAATGAATCTAACAAAGGGCTGAGACGAGCCGATTGACTTAACATAGGTATCCAGATGAGACTGACCTTGTAGCTTCATCAGGATGACGGTGACACGGATGCTATCATCCTGGTCAATGACACGCCTAGCAAATTCAAGAAAAGGAACAAGATGACCAACAGTTGGTGTTGGAATGAATATGAGCTCTGTAATCCCCATCTCTCTCTAGCAATAGATAGCTTCTGGGCTTTTCTACTACTGACTAGAATACCAATGTACATATAAAGGAAAGAATTAGTTAACTTGACTTTATCACACGTGATGATCACTGACGCGTTTGCTCTACCTAATGTTGAGCTGGCCCTTGGGTGTTTCAAGAGGGAAGATCAACTTGAAAAGTTAAAATAATGGCCGACGACATCAAGAGAGTGGGATCCACAACCAAAAGAAAGCTACTTTCTTTTCATCTCTCTCTCTCTCTCCATCCAAAACCAACCAAAAGATACCCATGACTACATCTCTTCACAGATGATACATCAAAGTTCGTAAAATGAGAATCTTGGAAGCTGGAAACCTTTTTATCTTAGTGATGCAAGTCGTTGCAGGAGCTTGAAGAAAAGCATCGAATTAAATCTTCAGAAACTCTACACAGCCTTTTTATCCTTTTTTAAGTCAGTCAGAATACAGCAATCACATAGTTCAAGAACTTATCGAATCGATTAAAGTTAAGCAAAAAATAGAAGCTGCAAATAAGACAAAAAGGGAAGAAGATAAAGAGGAACTCGCTGTCACTAAATCAGACAGAACAAAGCTGGTTTTCTTCTTTGTCACAGATGATACCATTATTCAGAAACTATACACAGCCTTTGGACTATTTAAGTCAACAAAAATCGAAACAAAGTTAAGCAAACATAGAAGCTGAAAAGACAAAACTTGTTCACTGAATCGAGAAGCAGATACATAAAAAAAAACCACAAGCACAGAGATAGAGAGAGGAATACACATACATGACGACGACGTCGTACAATAGAAGTAAAAAACATTAACCAAAAACATAAAAGCAATAGAAGAAGGATAAGTCAGGGCCTTTGATCATAATCAAGGACTTCAGAATCAGTAACGGATCTGGAGTGCTGCACAATCGACCTCCCAATAGAGTTGATCCACTCCTCCTTCTCCTTCTCGTTATCAGCCACGAAGAACATGGTGACGTTCCCGCTCGATATCTCGAAGGCGAAAGCCTTGTTCACCACGTCCTCTGCTCCTTTCACCGTCAGACAATCCCCCACCGAGATCACCCCGCGCGGGACGGATCCGCGTGTCAGGGCCCCCGATTGGTCCTTGAACCAGAGGAGCTTCCCTCGCTTGAGCACGAACCAGCGTCTGCGCCAGGTCTTGATGTAATCGCCTTGCTTCGTGAGCCAGCCCGATCGCTCTGGGTTTGACCAGAACTCGATTCCTTCGTAGTCTTGCCGGTTCGGATCCTGGCCTGTTGCGATTCGCCAGAGATTCTCCATCCTCTCTCTCTCTCTCCTAAAATCTCACACGCCTCTGTCTCTCTCTCTCTCTCTCTCTCTCTTAACTGTCTTTATCGATTTTTATTCTCTCAACTGATTCTGTTAAAACGCAGCGTTTTGGTTACTCTTTCAGCAAACTCGGCCATCCTCGCGCTGGCTCTCTGCGTATTGTCGGGACACGCAATAACTGTTGGAAACTTTTTAAGATTTTTGTTGATTGTTAAATGAAAAAAAAAATATTTGAACCAAAAAAATGAAAATTATAAATATATATTGTTTCAACTCAAAGATTATAAGAAAACACTTCTTATTAGCTTAAAAAAATTCCTCAGTCTGGTACAATTTCAAAAACTCATATATTATGCAACACACTTTGCATCTCTATATATATTAGATTATCCTAAACTCAATAGGACCTATATATTATTTAGATAACTCTTAAATAATATATCTCTCATATTTAGGCTTGGAACTAAAATCCGGATCCGCGATCCGATCCAATCCGGTATCCGCTCCGATCCGGTCCGAAAAAACGGTTATCAGAGAAGTCCAGATTCGTATAGTGTTTTTACGGATCCGGGTAGTGAAATTTTAGGTCCATGTACCCGAATCGGGATCCGGACCTATTATATATTTAAAAATTTTAAAATATAATTATATTTATATATGTATACCATATATAGTTTATATATAAAATAACTAAAATTTTAATTTTATTAAATTTTAATAATTTTCAGTTTTATTTTTTAAAAATAATTTTAAATAGATTAAATAAATGATTAATTAGTTAATTTTTAATTTAATTTAATTTTTATTTTTTTAAAAGGTTCAGATCCGAGTATCCGCAGGTATTCGGATTTTAATCTGGATATCCGAACTTCGGATACCCGGAAGGCACGAATCCGGATCCGGGTAGTAATTTTACGGATCCAGCGGATCCAGATCCAGAACTGGATATCCTAATATACTACGGATACCCGGTCCGTTCCACCCCTAGTCATATTCATAACTAGACTAGGAAATAGATAACGTATCAATCAAGTTATTATAAAGTTTATTCTAACAATCTCCCCTTTAAATTTGATATTAACTTGAGTGATGTCTTGAACTCCAACTAACTCTCTCATCTCTTTATACTTGATCCTTCCCAATGCTTTTGTCTAAATATCAACCTATTGAAGACTCCCAGCAATGTGCTCAACATCGACTTGGTTGTTGTCAACACACTCTCGGATGAAATGATATCGCTTGTGGATGTGTTTACTTCGTCCATGGAACACATGGTTCTTAGTGAGAGCTATTGCAGATTTGTTATCAATACGAATGGTTACACTCTCACACGGTTGATCTGTTATCTCCGACAAGAGCTCTTGAAGCCGTATAGCTTGCTTAGCAGCTTCTGTGGCCGCCATAAACTCAGCTTCACACGAGGATAAGGCCACTGTTTCCTACTTTTTTTGAGAGCACCAAGTTATGGGACATTCATTTAGATAAAATATATGACATGTGGTGCTCCTCCCATCATCCTCATCGACATTGTGACTTGAGTCACTGTAACCCGTTAGCTCTACCTTGTTCGTCCTTCTGAACGTAAGACCATATGATGATGTTCCCTTTAAGTAACCAAAACCTGCTTTAGAGCCGCTTGATGTGAATCCTTTGGAACGTGCATATATCGGCTGAGAACCCCCACCCAGTATGAGAGATCAGACCGAGAATGCAGCAAATACCGTAGACAGCCAATGGTTCTTCTGTAATCTTTCTCATCCACACTTCGCTCCTTTTGCGCCTTCGATAGCTTCAAGCCAGCATCCATAGGGATATTAACTGCATTACACTCATCCATTCTCGTTTCTTCTAGTATCTTATTTGCATATCTGTCCTGTCTTAGAGTAATGCCTCCTTCGTGTTGTTCCACTTCGAGTCCAAGATAGTAGGTGAGTTTGCCAAGGTCACTCATCTCAAACTTCATTGACATCTCTTCTTTAAACGCCATGATCCTCTCCAAACTCGATCTAGTGACCAAGAGGTCTTCAACATATACGACCACAAGTAGAAGGTGCTCGTCCTTCCTCCTTCGATACAAGGATGGTTCTTTAGTACACTTGACAAAGCCTAATATCTCCAAGTACTCTAATTAGTTTCTCATTCCACGCCCTAGGCGCTTGCTTGAGTCCATATAGTGCTTTGTAGAGTTTGTAAACCTTCTGTTCGCTTCCCTTGACAACAAAACCTTCAAGCTGAGACACATATACATTCTCCTTCAAGTCGCCATGTAAGAACACCATTTTGACATCTAAATGGTGAATCTCCCAGCCATTAGAAGCCTTCAATGCTATAATGAAACGGACCGCTTCAATACGTGCGACTGGAGAAAAAACTTCTTTGTAATCTACACCATGCCTCTGGATGTATCCTTTCGCCACTAGCCTTGATTTTTACTTCTTTATGTTTTCATCGGCGTTGCGCTTTATCTTGAAGATCCATTTAAGACCAATAGGTTTTGCACCAGCAAGATCTACTAGTGTCCAGGTTTCGTTCTTTCTGATCAAAGTTATTTCTTCTTGACAAGCGTCTTCCCATACTTCTTCAAGTAGGGCGAACTCTTCCATAATCAAAAAAATGGAAGTTTCCCCTTAGGCGAAAAAACTTCTATTTTTCTTCAAGGATCGGTCCGATAGAAGAGGTTGGACCGATAGCAGGAGTTGGACCCTGGTTCCTTCTTAAGCAGGGGTCTGGAAGTCGAGGGCCTATCCGGAAACTGGAGGAAACTAATACTTGGATATTTTTCCCCAACAGGAACGCTGCTCCTTACGCCAGCCTCCAGATAAGCCTCATATATGGCTATCTCGTTGACTCCTCCATCAGGGGCACACTCGAACTCGCAAGGGCTCCTAATCTCAGCTGACGGAGGAATTGTCTACTTCCTCCGGATCCTGGCAAGATCTTCTCCACGAACCTCAGAACGGGGACCATCGTCAAAGAAATAGGAACATCTCTGCTTCAAAGGAGCCATTGGAGCCGCTTCATTATCATCCCTTGAAGCTATCTCCCAGGAAGAAACGGGAGACGAGAAGGGATCATCCGAGAAAAGACAAGGCCTTACATGACCACCTACGGATGCAGCCGGAAATAAGGAGCACTCGGGATTCATCTCTCTCACTCTGGAAATCACGAACTAAGAAGGTTTGGAGTTGTAAGAGACTTCACATTTCCTTTTATACATCTAGACTGCCGACCTTTTGCCCCAAATAAGGAAAAAGCATGCCACTTCCGAGAGATTTCAGGAAATCATTGGCTGGAAACT
>WHPY01000058.1:1041745-1053117 GCA_019776045.1 Brassica rapa x Raphanus sativus | reverse complement strand
ATTCCGTAGATTTTAATTACAGAAATAATAGAGAACATTTTTTTGTACACTACTAATAAATTTGATAATTAGTTTGATAAAAACCATAATATATGTTTAGATGAACCAACCTATTTCTTTAAGAATTCTGATAATCATTTCTATGATGATACATGACTATCAAAAAATGTTGTAATACTACATGATCTATCTATATGTCAAACAATTAATAAAAGCAGAATATCCTGCTTAGAGAAAGCCTCCACGTCGGATCATTAAATCGACCAGACCAACGGGGTGCGTTTTTCTTTCCACGTCAGATCGCAATGTGATTGGGCTTTTATTTTTTTGGGGTCTGTCTGTTGTTTTTTTCATGGTCTAAGTAAGACCATTAATTTTGCAAACGACACATAGGTTCTATCGCAGACACGATCCCCCCCCCCTTCCCATTTCTTCAATCTCTAATCTCCTAGATTGATCGTGTAACCTTTGCTCTTCCTCTTCTCTGTTCGGTTTCGCGATCTGATCGACGATCATTCAATACAACCCCCATTTCGTTTCACCCTTAATCTATGAAGCACGGAGACGGCAATTCACTGCCGTCTCACGTACCAGCGGCGTTTCCGGGACGGGGACGTGGTGGGGACGGCGTGGGAACGTTTCCGAAACGTTTCAGAGTCGGTGGAGACGGCAAAGATTTGTGGAAACGGCGTAGTTAAGTTTTGGAAACGTTTTTGAAACGTTTCTTATGTAAACTCAGTAC
Organism: Brassica rapa x Raphanus sativus; assembly: GCA_019776045.1. NCBI lineage: Eukaryota > Viridiplantae > Streptophyta > Magnoliopsida > Brassicales > Brassicaceae > Brassica x Raphanus > Brassica rapa x Raphanus sativus. The sequence goes on along the minus strand of WHPY01000058.1, from coordinate 1,052,375 downwards.
ATATTTTTTGGAAAACAAAAAAAGAAACACGTCATTTAGTTAAACGATTAGGGTTACAAAGTTCTAAACCATTTTTGATTTTAATCTTAAACAAACTCTTATTGTCTTCATCTTCTTTCTTAATTGTCAATTCTCATCATCTCTTAGAAAAACACAGTAAGTACTATAACAAACTCTGTTTTTTGGTTTGTCAATTACGTATGTGTGTTGTTTCATGGTTTTTCAAATCATACGTACATAAGATATTATAGTGATGTTTTATTTTTATATTATGACATAGTGATGTTTTATTTTTATATGATGACTATGATTTGGTTTAAATATTTATGAATATATATATTATATATATGTATATATATTTTATAGGCGTATCCATGCCGTACCCGTGTCTATAAATTTTAAGTTTAGCCATTTCCCATCCCCGCTCCCATCCCCGTATCTGTGCCCGTATCCGTCCCGGTGCAACATAGCGCCTTAATTCTCATTTATGGATTCTCTTCAAGCTTTCTCCTTCTGATTCTTCATATAAAACACATAATCACATGAGTTTTATTCCGATCCAACTTCGTTCTATTTTCTCTCCTACCACACTGCAATGAGTTCGAACGGAAAATCCATGGTATCTGTGGTGCTTCTAAGTCGGAGAAACCAAAAGGCACTGCCGCTGACTCGAGACCAACAAGGTTATCTTTCAGGCACTCATATTCCCGACAGACATCTCCCTTGAAAAGGGCCTCCGTCAATAGAACCTCCATGATATTCTCGCCGACGATCATTAGATCCCTCGCAGTCTCCCTCCTGCGTAAGATCTCTATCTATCAGTTCATTATATATTTTTCAATACTCTGACCATTTGCTCATGATCCGATTTTGTTGTTTGACGTTAGAAACTATGCATATACATATTTGAGTTGTTCAATAATAATAATTGCAGATTTGGACCTCACTGAAACTCTTAATCATAAAAAAACACACCGCAAACATGAAGACCAACATCTCTCATCGTGCAACAACCATCAGATTCAACAATGAAGAAGAATCAGTTTGATTTACTACAAGAAACAGTCTTTAGGTGACTCCATCTCTTACCTTCTCTCGTTGCTGCCATCATGTTTGCTTTCATTGAATTCTTTCCCTAGACTAATCCCCTTACCAACATCAGTGTCTTTTTGCCTGATATATCGAAGTCTTTGCTTAATGATCTAGAACAGGTTTTGGACAAACGTAAAATTTTCCGTTGTACACTTTGTCTCAGGTGATTTGGCAAGGAAGAGCCTAAGACTCACGGTTAGGTTAACAGATGGAGAACTAAAAAAACAGAGGATGTCAACCATTGACAATTTGACACCAGAAAAGATTGATTCATTCCTTTTAGCTTCAGGTTTCTCCTAGATACTTTACTTGATCTTTTGCTCTTGATGTAGCAATAGTAGTTGGTGGCCTTCCCAGGGTAGATATCTCTTATTTATACTAATTTTTTAGAAACTGTGTCCTTTGTTACTGTAGAGATATTCCTGGTCTCCGAATTTGGGTTGCTTCTGATTGTCTTTCTTATTAATAGAGACATGGGGTGGAGAATAGTGTCCTGAAGAAAGCAACACGGGCTGAAGCATAAAAACGAGGGCTTATTGTATGTTTCTTTATCTTTATGACTATGTTCTGTACCGAGCGATATTGGATTCGAAAGGTTCTGAGTTTTCTAAAAAAATGTATCTTCGCATACAGGAACTTGTGTGTTTGTACTTGCTGAGCATGCTATTGACTTCTCACTTGCTAGGCTTAATCTGTATAAACACAGAAATCTACTTTAATCCGAAGTGGTTTGATTGATGTTATTTTTGCTGACAGTGTAATTACGGTGTTTCATATGAGATTTAATGATGGATCGATGAGTTTGGTCGGAGCTCTTTATTTTTCTCCTCAGTCCTCACGGTTTTATGTTCTTTTTTTTAAAACATGAGCACTTGTGGATGAGATGGGCAATGCTAATATGTTTATCCAAGCCGGTAAAGTTTTTTTGACACCCAAAATATTCGTTTTTTTTTTCCTAATGCTTAGAGTATTTTAACTTCCTCTATCCAAAGACGCATCCATGACTGATCATTAGTTAGAATTTATGTGTTTCTTTGACATAAAATCTACTTCTCTTGAAAATGAGATACGATTCTTGATAATGCTGTGATGATGCGTCTACTTTTTTATAACTATATTAAATCCTTTGTTCGGTATTAGTAAAGTAGAAGTGGATTGTTCTTGCTTGTGTATCAGTATTATTGGTGTTGGTGACTTGGTGGCGACCAGTGGGCTAAACTTTAGCCACTTAATATTTCAAAATTAGATTCTGTAATTCCTTTTTTGTATGATTCTTGGACCATGAAGCCTTTGGTGGAAACGGACAGGTAGAAATGATGGAGGAAACTACAAGAAGATGAGTGCCGTGGTGGAATTCATGGGCCATAGATGTGGTCATTGCCGTCTTAGGGAGAGAAGGAGATTTGAAACCGATGGAATATTTATTTAAGCCAATGCAATCAGAGAGAATAAAACCAAGCAGTGTTCATATTCTTTTTCCTCTACTCTGTCATCTTATAACGATTTATGACATTTATATGATTTTGAAAGATACTTTTCAAAGCCTTACGAAGTAGTATGAACCTCAGATTAGTTTATAAACTTTACAGAAATGATGAAAAACTGCGGGTGTTTAATTAAGTGAGTTTTGTTGTGGTGAAGGCAATCAAACCATTGACACTGGTTTTGATCATCTCTGCAATGCATAATCTCAATTAATACTATCAACCACCATTTTAAGTTTTGAGACGCCACCATTTCCAAGTTAGTTCAAATAACAGCCACCGTTAACCCAATAAAAACTGAGTTGTTCAGGTTTGGCAGCTACCAACAGCTTATTAGTATTAGATTTACTCGCATTACGACCTTTTCTAAAAAACAATTGATATGGTTGTTGTCATTATTTTCGTTGTCTGTCATTAAATGAAGACTCTGGTTTTTACCTTCTATTTAATTAAACTAGCTATTTCAGAATTTGGAACCATATGAAATATTATAACATGAAAATCATAATGTCAGATTATAAACCTCCCTTATATAAATCTCTTCTCTGTTCCGTAGTTTCTTTAATGTATGGTGTTCTCTTTGGTTTTGCGCTTCATTTTCTAACTCATTTTGTCTTCAGTTCAAATTTTCTGATACTTCTTAGTCTACAAGATATTTGCTTATCACCGATAGTAGTGGTTTTCTCTGTTGCTCACATGGTTGTAAGCAAATGTATAACAATTTTTGATTTGATAAAGAAGTAAAGAATGAGCGCCCTGATCTCATTACCTTTATTTTTCGTAAATTAGTCAAATCTTAACTCACCGGCAGTGCCGGCTCTAAGGGAGTGCTGATGGTGCAAAAGCACAGAGTCCAAATTTTTTTATATAGACTTCTTTAGGATTTAAGGTCCTGTATTTTCAAAAAAATATCTTTATCTAGCAAATATTGCAGAGTGCTCAACGAAATAAGCAGAAGAAAGTGTATAGCTGGGAAGAAGAAACCATAAATGTGTGCCTTTAACTGAAATTGGAATTATATTATATTTAAACTAGAATAATTCTAGTCCACAAATTTTAGAACAGAGTTTTTTTTCATTTTATCACTAGTGTAAATCATTTTTTTACAAACCTATCTTAGTGTAAAGCACAAGGCCTACGAAAAGTTTAAGCCGGGCCTGCTCACCGGAATGCTACTTACATTTAGTGACTTTCATCAAAGTTTTGATGAATGATTGATTCTGCAAGGACATAAATTCCGACTTATGTTTCCCTTTTTTTTTGGATCAAACTCCAACTTATGTTTCCTATATCGACAAGTTGTGGAAGAAATGCATGATTTTTTTAAAGGGCAACAGACATGATTCTCAAAAATAATTAAACAACTCCTCAGCCCATTATCTGCCGAAGCAAAGCAAAACAGAACCTTGAGGAAGTAAGTGCGGAGGCACGAAAAAGTAATATATTATCAACAACACATATGATCTAACATTACCCAACCATTCAATTGATTTAGTTTGAAGGTAGATTAATTTATTATCGTGAGAAAATTAATCATTGTAATAGTATTAAAACTATACTCTTAGAAATTAAAAAAAAAATTAGTTATTCTTACTTTATATTTTTTCTCAACTATATCAAAATAAAATATAAATTAAAAAAAAGAATTATAAATCATTACATTTTCTGTAAATTTTTAGTTTCATAATTTATTGTGTTTCAAACATAAAAATGTTAGTGGTCCTTTAATTCAAACTAGCAAAGTAAAATTACAATTTATTGTCGAATTCGATTTAAAGTAAAATTCCAAATTTAATATAAATTTTTTTTTTAAAAAATGATCAATAAAATTAAAATATATTTTTAATATAAAATAGTTTTAGTATAAATTTACCCGTCCGTGCTTATTCTGCCACGTGGCATCTCTAATTATTTTCTTTATCCCAGATATATTTTGCCTATGGTCTTTTTCGTTTTCTTCGTCTCTGGCCAACCCTTCCTCTATCCATCTCTTAGAAACTTCCCCTGTAACCGCCTAAGATCCAGATTTATAGCTTCATTACTCTCATCTCCACATCAATATCATTCTCAGTTCAAGTCTTCGTTCCAATTTTATTTCGAAGGAGGTACTATATCGTAATTAATCAGATTAGGGAAAGGTTCACGATCTTTGTGCACTCCGTCGAGGAGGATTCTCAGATGCTTCTCCTCGCAACCAAACCCGTAGATGTTTTCTTAAACCTGTACTTTTACGCCTCCCTATCTTTCTCTTCTTTGAGATATAATAGAATTGTATTTATAGATTATCTGATTTTGCAGGCTGAGAGGAATGACATAGAAGATGATCTCCTACTAAATAGAGAGACCTTCTTCTCCCGTTGTTAAGGTACCCTAAGACTAACATGGTTCCCCTTCAGAAATAATACATGCTCAGTAACAGATCATACAAAATGTTTTTTTTTTTCCTAAATTATTTTTAGGAAACTCAGGTTGACGATGAAGATCAAAAGTGACAAAAAGCTAGATGGTCAGCATAGTGGAAGTTGGTCCCAGAGGCAGGCTGAACAAAGAGGGAACAGGAAGGTAATCAGTATTCACTTACATCTTTTTTACGCCTGTCTGAAAAAAATATCCGGTGATATGACGAATTGCACGATTTTATGGATTGGTGGTGTCGTTTGCATTATGTAATTTACAATTTATGTATATATTTTGGGTTAACTAATTGATAATAAGTCTTTTATATATAGATGGATATACAGAGCTGAAGAAAGCATTAAGAATATTCAGAATAAGGAAAATGGTCTGGCTATTTATACCTTGATTGTCAGAGCCGTTGTGTTTGGTTTTTCTTTAGATTTGGGAATTTTTTTCATACATTCTTCTGCAACTGACATGTTGATTACGATGGGTTTAGGTGAAGTACTAGAGCAGATCGCAAGAGTTTGAAAAGGGCAAGCAATTGGGTCTAAATCTCTGGTACATCAAGCGAGCTTGGGAAAAGTTAATTGCTCGAGCCTCAGGAGAGTGTGATGCCATTTCAGAATCTCATTTGTGCCTTTGTTCTTGCAATCCTCAGAAATCAGGAAGGGGCTCTTTACACGGTTTCAATCTGGCCGAAGTTCATTCCTTTGCTCAGAAGAATATATGATCGAATCTGTATATATTGCTGGCTGGCGAGTTTCGTCTACATTACCTTCTCTGTCTTTGGTAAGATATTTGATACATTCTTCTATCTTTTCTTTTGTTGATCTTATGAATATGACATATTATCTCTTAATTTTGAAGATTTATAAAACTCTTGCCTTTCAGATGTATTGCTTTTGCAAGTTTAATCTTTGATTAACAAACACTACAAACACTACATAAAGACCCGAGAGGCACGGTTGTTATCAGTCTCAGTACTATATATTCCATTCATCTAACTTTAGGTGGTTTCTTTTCAGTCGTCCATGATCACTTGATCTGCTTCTTTATAACATGTCATTTTAACGTCAAATCATTTCTCAGCCAAATATGTAACGATTGAACTTTTAAATTTGAATTACGAGTAATAATCCTGCGAAGTATAAGCCATTAGCGATTTGACCATTCTCTGGTCTCCTACTTGAGACTGTATCAACCAGATGGTGAGTGACACAAACGGGGAGTAATATAGTAATATTTTACGGTTCAGTTTGGAAGAGAGCAATTTGTCTCCAAAAAATTATAACTAAATGTAACATATTGACTTCGTCGGATCATGACATACGTCTTCTCAAATTCGTCTCCCTAACATATGTTATGACTTCTCAATTTCGTCTCTCTTCTCAATCCATTATCGAGAGGCTGCAGCTAATAAGTAATAACTCAACAAGATTGCGATTATACTTTTGTTTGTTATGATAACTATTATCGGAATTACAAAGGTCCGAAATCCTCACAAAAATATGGTGTATTTTCTGAAAAAAAAATAAAACTTTTATAGAACAAATAATAATTTAGTGAACATCATAATATAGCCCAATAGTATAAATATTCCAATAATAAATATAACTTTTTATAAAAGTAAAAAAGGATGAAATCTATTTATGATATTGTCTTTTTAGTTTCATCAAGTTTTAAAAAATTAACAAGAAAATGATTGAAAACCACAATAGAAAATCAACACATATCGAAACAAATATTTGTGGCATAAAGCAACAAAATAAAATTGTGGTCTTAATTATTTTGAAATTACACGTTATTATAGTTCTACTAAAATTACACTATTATTATTAATATAATTTTGTTTTAAAAGAACTTTAAAATAAATTTAAAATATGCTAAAAGTTTATTTCATGCTTTTTTGGTTATCCAAATCAATAAGATAGTAAAAGGTCACTATCAATATTATCATGTAATAAACAACTCGAGTAAATTTAATAGATAAAGCTTAATAGTAGTATTAAATAAAGATAAGTGGTTTATTTTAAGTTACTAGGGACGGAGCTCCGCGCAAGCGCGGGGATTTTAGATATACTTGTGGCTGTGTTGTGAAAATGTTGATGGTGGTGGAGTGTAGAAGAGGAAGAGTGAAGAGGTTTATAAAAAGAAGATGGGTGAAGAAGTTTGAAAGTTCATATTAGTTGACAATTTTAATGTGTGAAAATCTTTTATATGGAAATGTAATTGGGAAACGCTTTTGATTTTTGTGAAGATGCTCATCATCTGCAGCACTCGGTAAGATCTCTCAATGGAGCAGACTTCAAAATTGTTCTTAAACAAAGATTCAAGTTGCTTTAGATCTTTAGCTATGTTGGTCCAAATATGAAATGTAAGTTTCTACTTTAAAATAATCAAAATCAGAATATGGGAGAGTCATAAGTCATTGGGTATGGGTTGTGGCACTGAACAAATAATTTTCCAATTTTTTGGGCAGCCAAAGTGACTACACGCTTGTATTTTTTCAAAATGAGTTCGTGTGGACGTAGCTGTGTTGATTAAATTTGCAGGAAAATGTTGCCTAACTTTGGTAAGTTTATCATTTTGATTATCCACTAATTCATGTTTCATGTAATATTTTTTAAAAAAAATTCTTCGCATGCGTAATTTTTTTTCGACGATTCTTTAGGAGATGAATGAATATGAAAATGTAAAGTTGTAAAATAGGTTACCAACAACACGAAATATTTCGTCAACCCATTTTGATAATAATTAAAACCAACAATACAAAACCCTTGAAATATGAAATTAAGTCGAAAGTCTAAAATAGAAAATGCAGGAAACAGCAGGGAAATGTCTTCACTCTAGGAAAATGAAGGAAACGAAGGTTGACGTTGTGGCAGATTTTAAGCTTCACTCACGGGGGCGTTGGAGCGTTTACAGCTACTCTCCTCAACTCCACAAGCGAGTGGATTTGGTTCATTCAAATCAGCTGTAGCCTTTCTGCTGGCAGATCCTGATGGTTCGCCACCTTCGACTGGAAAAATTGATTTTCACTGGTCTCGAAATCTGCCAAACAGTTTAATTTGTGTGTTTCAGAGATGGTTTGTAACATTGTAAAAAAGTAAATATAATACCTCTGGGAGATATCGTCTAGGATCGCAGAGACAGTGAAAGTACGGTGGTTTGGGGTAAAATTGAAGGTGTCACACGTGTCTGGAAGACAAAATCTTTCCCAGCTAGGTCTTGAAGACATTGTGGGAGTTCTTCGCCCCCACCACCATTCATCTTCAGTTGTAGGCAAGTTTAAGCAAACACCAGCAAAGATATTTACCTAGGTCTGATTCTGAAAGTCATCAGCCTTGGCAAAGATATTTACCTAGAACACTTTACTGCCAATATCAAATCAATTCAGAGAGTTTCCAGAACTTGAAAACCCATAAATCCCACAAAGATGAACCAAACGGAGAAACCAGATGTGACATATCAAAGTCTTGCGCTTTCCTTCTGAGTTCGTCCTCTGCACATTTCTCTCTCTGCTCCAGAAACGGCTTCTCAGGAATTTTGCCACACTCCTGTACAATCCATAATCAGAAAATCTGGATATTTATCTGAAATAATGTGCAGAGGAAAGAAACTGAAATTAAAGGTGCGAATCTACCAACCTGTTCTTGCTGACCATGTCTCCGCCAAGGAAGACATCTTTCTGAGATTCTTTGGAAGCTGAAAGAACAAATTTGAACTGAGAGTGATTGCGAGCGATCATCACAGCCTCAACTATCTCCTATTTATAGAATACGAAATCAACAGACGAAGAATACCGAAACGTTATAGATTTTCTTGTAATTAGTACAACACTTATTATCGAATTTAAGAATACATTGAAGGTCGGGGAAGGCAAAGAGATGAAAATGGTGTGCTTTGCATAGTAAGAGCAACAAAGGCGGCGACTTCCACAATTGAAGAAGGAAAGGATGATGCCCTAGCCTACAAAAATTAAAACGCCCCAGACCCAAAACGTCATCCTCATACGGAGGTCCATCGTTATTGATTTTGTGACATATTCTCTTAACTCAATCACAAAAACAAAACACAGAAGCCCAACCCAAAAATGTAAACCAAACCGACAACATTCAGATCAATCAACGAATCAAACCAACTAAACCAACCACGTGGGACCCACAGGCATTAAAAGGAATCTGACGTGGATGCTCTCTAAAGAGAGAAAACTGTGCCATTATATATACTAGATGGTCTTCCGCGCTACGCGCGGATAGTTACTATTTAAAATTTACTAATAATTTTACTGTGTGAAAATCAAATATTGTAAAATCTTCCTGTGTTTATAAACTATCTTGTGTATAAGATATAGTATATGTGGAGAAAAATACTCTGGTTTTTGTTGTTTACATGTTGCATATTTTTTTATTTTCTCGGTTTTTTGTAATAAGATTCTTTGTATTAGTTTGTTAAAATATTAAAACTGAGTCTAAGAGAATATATAGATAGTTTAGAAGATGACTAAGATTTTTCTTTAGTCGTGTACGTTTTTTTGATGATAATCTTGTGAGTTATAGATGAGAAGTTTACTTCTAACTCATAGATTGGACTTCATTTTTATCCTTCTTTTGAAGGGCAATAATGAGGCCAGTGATAGGCATCACAATATTTTTCTTTTCCTTTTTGAGTAATATCTTTCTTGTTAAACATGTGTGGCCAATAACAAAGTAATTAATAATTTCGTTTGACCTTTATATATTTTGGAGAATTTTTTTATTATGTCAACTTTATATTTTTGATTACTTATATTTTGCAGCTCATTGATAGAGATCTTGGATTGTTCTATATTGTAAGTTTCATCATCGTCAAGCTATAATATATTTTTATGAGTTAATATGTAATTTTTTGTAATGTAAACATCTATCTTATTAAAGTTGAAGTACAATTTCGGTGTGTTTGGATACTTGGATAAGAGTTTTTAAAAAAATTTGGTGTGTTTGGAAACATGGATTGTAATCTTTTTTAAAAAAATTAATTTTGTTTGAAAACAAAGATAATAGTATTAAACAGAAGAATTAATGGGCTTAAGTTATTAAGTCCATTATAAAAGAATGTTGTCAATATATATAAGAAAAATATAATACAAAGCCCAATTTGAAATACCAACTCAAATTATGGTTTTTATATTTCATATTAAGTTTTTAAAATATAATATATGTAATTATTTATATGATGATACGTATTAAATACTATTAATTATATGATTACTTATATGATGGTACATATAAAATACGATTAATTATATGATGAAATTATACGATATATAATAATAACTAAGGATGGGTTTTCAAACATCCATACGGGTTTGGTTCTGATCGGTTTGCGTTTCGGGTTTTCGGGGTCAAAGATTTCAGTCCTATTAGGATGTTTCTCAATTTTTGTTTGAGTTTGTTTCAGATCTTTGCGGGTTTGGTTTGGGTTTGGATAACCTATTTAAATTATTTTTAAAGTTTTAAATCACTATATATTTTAAATTTCTCAAAATCTATAAATAAAGTAATATATTACCTATAAATTTAAATAACATATGTCAGAATACCTAAGCTTAACATATCAATTGGTTTGATTTAAAATTTTGGATACGAAATCAATAATTATTTTAAGTATTTTTG
>WHPY01000058.1:997825-1040864 GCA_019776045.1 Brassica rapa x Raphanus sativus | reverse complement strand
AAAATAAAAATAAAACTTTTCAAAAAGTTTTTAATAAAAACTTTAAACAAACTTTATACAAAATATTTTACAAAATTTTATTTTTTAAAAAGTTTAAAACGTTTGTAAACTTTTTTATTTTATCAAAAATTTTAATAAAAATAAAACTTTTTAAATTTTTTTGATAAAAGTAAACTTGTAAACTTTATAAAAATAAAATAAATCTTTACAAAAAAATTTTAGTAAAAAACTTTAAATAAACTTTATAAAAACGTGTACAAATTAAAGTCTTTTCTTATAAAAAGCTTAAAACGTTTGTAAATTTTTTAGTTTTATTATACTTAAAAAATAAAATAAGAGTTTGTGAAATTCACAAGACAAACTATCGAGATATCATAGATTTATGAAGAAAAAAATGCAAAATCATTGTTTCACAAGTAAAATTGACCATAACATGTTTTAGGAAGTTAGAATATTTTTAGGAGATTTTTAAAATATTTTCTTAACTTAAATTTCATTAATTTCATTATTTTAGGCTTTTTTAATTTTTGACAAGTAAAATCGAAAATAACACGTTTTAGGAAGTTAGAATATTTTTAGGAGATTTTTAGAATATTTCCTTAACTGAAACTTTCATTAATTTTTACAAAAATCAGATACTCTATCCGTAGAAGGCGCCTTCTAAAAGTTTAGAAGATTGACAAAAGTCCAGAACACGCTTTCTACTTTTAGTAGACGGAAGAGTACATTTTAGAAAGCACATTCCGCGAAATTTAGAATACTTAATAAAAGTAGAAGATGCTTCCGGACGAAAAGTAGATAGCTTTAGGATTAGTAGAATGCGCATTCCACTTTTTTAGAAAATTAGTAAATAGTATAATGTACGTTCTAAAAATAGTAGATGAACATGTTTATTTTACTACTATACTATTTTTCGTAGAAAGCACATTCTGCCTTTAGTAGAACGTACTTTCAAATTTTTATTTATCAACTTTTTGAAGAAAAAAATACCAGCATGTGTATATAGGTGTTTTATTAATTGTTTATATTTTTAATATATTTTTTGATTCATAAAAATATTTATTACATTATTTTTCAGAAATACAAAGGACAAAAAGGAGAAAATTGGACAAAAAATGATTTATACCAAAAGGACAACACCTTTTTTTTTTCTCTATTGGCAATTTTCCCTTTAAATTTTAAATGTTTGATGTTAAGACATCTTACATTCGTCTTGTTGACATTCTGTCTTTTGATATCTTTGTTTAATTTTAAATCACTTATTTTTATTGTTTTTCTTATATTTTCACTGTCATTATATTTTTAAATTATACTTTTTTGAAACAATATATTTAGTCTCATATTTACCAATAATATTTTTAAATTTTTTTAATTTCAATAACTTTTTTATATTTGGTTATATTTTTCAGCATTTATTTTGATTATATGTAAATTATATGTTGTGTTTTTCCCCAGTATATTATCAGTTTCATTAATTTGAGTTTTATGATTAAAAGAGAGTTAGATTCTTTTTTTTTTTGTTGATCTTAGTATGATAACTTTGAAAACAATGACTTTGTTTTCTTTTCAATAAATTTGTTCCATACCAATATAATAATCACACTGTTATTTACTATGGAAGAATCATCAAGAAGCAGAAAATGGTGAGTACTGTGCCAGTTATGACATGTCTAAAAAGTTTCTTCTTGGGGTCACACTCACATCCGTATCACGATCATAAGAAATTGCCTCTGTTCTTTCTTTGCCATGCTCTCCAGGACGCTCCAGCTGGAGTTTGGAACCAAATATCAAAACCTTGACAAAAGACTTAAGACTAATTAGGAAAGCCGAGAGCAGTACAATACCATGTTATATCGTTGACGGGAGGCCAATAGTGAGAATTGGGAATTATTGCATCTGGAAGCTTCAAATCCAGTTGCATAAATATAGACATCAAAGTATTTACAAAATCTGTGAATTTTCTCAAAAAAAAAAAAAACTTTCAGAACTAAAACATATAATTTAAAATCTGATATCTGAATTTTAAATCGGCATTTAGTATCATCAAGTGAATACACACAGAAGGAAACAAAGAACTAACCCCATCTTATTAACATGGAGGTGAATACTAAGGTCGATACAGAGCTCGTACATTTGAACAATATCAAAAGCATTTCCTTGCGAATACAAAAGGAGTGTGAAGGCCATATAGTACCTGATGTACAATTCCCCTGAAACTCTTGTTAGTAACTCACAGAACCAACTGAATTGTGATGATTTATATACCTTGTGGATACTGCTGCAGATAATCGAGATGCCAGATGCTTCTCTCAAGCCTTCTTCCTGTAAACAAAAGTAAAGATCAAAAACCATTCTCTAAAAAACCAGATAGTGAGACAAAACAAACAACGTAGAGAGCTATTTAAAGTGTACCTTGAGTAAAAGTAGAGAGAAAGGAACCTGAGTGAGACGTGGAATCAGCTCAGAGAGAGGGCAATGCTCTCCAATATATTGACCACATCATATATACGCTGATGTTCGACTCTTGCAATAACCACAAAATTTTTCTTAGGTTAGGAATCCAAATAAGGCTTAGATCTATTTACAGAGAATTATGAATCTCACCAAATTTGACAGCGGCATTCTCAATCTGGTGAAAATATCAAGAGAGAAGGACCATTAGCAATATGCACGAAAGTGTAAATATATAGCTACCGGAATTTTCTAGTTGGTAAGGAGTTATGCCAACTCAAACAATATAATAGCTCGGGGTTTAAATTTGTAAATGTTTAGCACCAAATATGGCCAAAACCGTACACTCCATAAACATGCTTCTTGAAAAGTTGATCCAGAAGCCACAACTTACCCCAGAAACCAAAACAGTAATCAAATCTTGATATCTAAGAATACAAAAAAAGACTAAAGAATACACAATATTACCCAAACTTCAGCCTTGCCTTGCCAAGCTAATTGAAATTATTACATGTGCATAGGAGCAGATTTACCTTTTCGATTTTAGCAAGAGCTTTTGCAGATTTGACATTTGTAACTCATGAAGAAAGCTGAGTCTTTAGTTTCATATGAAGAAAGCCAGTCATTAAAACGCTTTGTATATACCTCTTAATTATCTCTTTGTCTGGTAAGATATTTCTTTAATTTAGATGAAGCAACTTATATAAGAGGATGATCAATGGGAGATGGAACGAAACCATCAAGAAGCGATTAAGGAGCAGCATTGATTGATGAGGAGGGGATTCACAGTAACGGTGATTGCAGGAAAAAAAAGAAACAATGAAGACGAATGAAGAGTTTTTTGGTCAAGCGAATGAAGAGTCGGATTGATTGATTGATTAGGAGATGAGGCTTTTGAATATGGGCAGGATATAGAACATGATTTAATGTTTGGAGAGGAAACGAAAAGCCCAATTACTCTCGTGAAAGCTGTGTGACATGTCAAAATAGGGCTTTTTTATTGGATGATTTTTAGTGCAGACGTGGACAGCTTCTCTATTGATTATATTTGGCTTTTAATATAACTAGATGATTTTCTAAAAGAGAGACATTCAACGATTTCATAATACAACTACACTAGAACCCCATTGAAACTGTAGATATTTAGATGTGGCCTAAGCTCCATGCTTTAACTGCCATAAGGAAGGATCCAGCATATATGGAATCTTTGGCTCCGATTGTTCGAGACTTTGAAGACTTTTGCTTTCAAGGCTTTTAAATTCAATCTGGCTGTTAAGACTTTTAGTGTTAAAATAATTTAATGTGGCTTTAGAAAATTTTAAAAACATGGAATTGTGGCTTTAAGAAAAATAAACAAGCGTAAGGAACAAAATCAGTTATTTTAGCTGTGAGAAATCTAAGGAGGACTGTTAGGACTTTAAAGAGTTCAAAGCCTGATTGGAAATAAATTGACTTTAAAGGCTTTAGAGTTAAGCTAAGGTCTCAACAGCTATTACAGTTTAATCACCAATCGGATGTATTAGCCAACTCCGTTTATGAGAACCGTTTCTATAAAAAAAAAGTCAACATCAACCTCTTGGCGGACCATCTTTTTGCATCACTTACAAACTATCACGACTTGACTACCTAACACCTTTCCACCAGAAACGCTAAGATTCACTATGACAAAGACAAATAAAAACAGTTCTATTAAAATAACACTGTTTAGAAGTCTATTATCTCTAAACAGCCATAAAAGGTTTATATATCAATGTAGTTCACCTACACTGCATTAACAAACTTTTTTTTTGCATTAGCAAGTTATGCATGAGTGAAATGGAACTCGGAAAAATATACTTGGACAAATTAGGAAGGACACAAAGGAAAAAACAATGATATTAATGTTGGAAAGACATCAATAAAATCAATGCACTAAGCACACGTAAAAAAATCCTGTATTACTTAACAACACTCACGACACAAATGCCACAGTAACAGATTACAGATCTCCCCAAGGACCCCAACAACATAAAAACATGCGACCAATCTTACTATTACAAGTAAATAAAGAAATTATATATTCTATATAAAACCCACTCTACAAAACTGAACACATTACAATATTATCACTAGGGTCCATACTAAGATTACACTGATTACATTATTTCATTTTAGCTACTGTGTAAAAGACAATGGCCAGGTACAAACGATGAAGAATTGTTTTCATCAAATATAAAGAACAATAGAAATAGTGGATGATAATATTAAAAGTAATATAATTTCGTAAAACTTTTATAATGGCAAATAAAAACAAAAACATTAAATATATGCAAAATTAAACTAAACAAATATAATCTTTCACCATATATTCATCTTCGTATATTTGAACATTATATTAACAAAAATATCAGCAAGAATTCACTTACCGGAATTAGAATCCCTCTGAAGACACAGTATTTAACCAATACAAACACAATAAAAACCCCCAACAAAATGCCATATCTTTGACATAGAAAAAGTATACGAAAATTGTTAATACGTTAGAAGAATGAAATAATTTATTATCTTAATTCAAACAAGATAATTACAAAAAGAAACATAAGCATTTGTAATTTTTGTTCTCAAGCATCAACTTTACTTTATATTTAAATTTCAGCTGCATTTACTTTGTTACGACTATCAATTTTTGTTCTATTTTTATTGAACCGATGAGACACAGCCACTTATCCAATTCTAAATTAACATAAGCAATTTCAAAACGAAAATAATACAATATGGTCGTTAACCACTCTCAAATGGATCAGAAAAAAATATCATTTATTTTCAACATATATTCATCTTTATATTTTTGAACATATTCTTTTTATTAAAACCATAAAATTAATTGTAAATTCATTTAAAAATAAAACATATGAACCCGCCGCGTAGCGCCGGAAGACTACTAGTTAATATATAAGAAATGCTATAATTATTTCTAAAGAGTTATGAATAGGTCCAAATTTAAATGACAACACTCTTAAGTAGATAAAAATTAGAACATATTTTAATAGATTAGATTAAACATTGTTCAAGGCCAAAGAAAACGATGGGTTGAACTAAAAACGTTACCATTGATCACAAAATTTTCAATTTGAGACTTTTACCATATTTAGTAATTTATAGTCATTTAAAAAAAATCAAAATATAACATATAAGAAAAAATCTAATTTTTATTATATGCTTAATGTGATTATTTAATTTCTTTTAATAACATAAAATTAAAAAAAAAGATATGAAGGAAAAAAATTGTTATCAAATCTTTATTATTCGTAATCGTTAATTTTGATATATATATATATATATATTAATCATATTAGATAATTTTGTAGTTTTTATTTAAAGAAATAATAGAGAACATTTTTTTGTACACTACTAATTAATTTGATAATTAGTTTAATAAAAAACATAATATATGTTTAGATAAACCAACCTATTTCTGTAAGAATTCTGATAATCATTTTCATGATGACACATGACTACCAAAAAATGTTATAATACTACATGATTAATATATAGGAAATGCTATAATTATTTCTAATGAGTTGTAAATAGGTCCGATTTCAATGGTAGCACTAGATCTTGATCCATGCAACCCATGCTGGTTTTTAATTTCAAATTTATTAATGTAAAACAGTGTTTATACATCATGCAAATATTCTTAGCATTAACCATATTTGCAAATGTTTATTTGCTTTTCTTAAACACAATAATGTTATACTTTACATGTGTCATTATTAATTATATTTTTAGGGGGTTTAATAGTTTTTACCAATTTGTTTTGTATTAGACTCAAACATTATGTCGAAACGGTAAATCCGGTGATCCGTGTATAATCTGGTTCAAATTTAGTTGTAAATAAGTCCAAATTTCAATGACAACACTAGATCTTGATTCCAAACTATACATTATATGAATGTGTTGGAAAATCTGAGTTCGGAAAAATCATTATACTTCACTTTTTTCTTGTGTGTGTTCTTCAAATATATGTACTATATATTATCTTCCCATCTATTTATTCATATAAGTTCTAAGCGTGCTTTCAAATTACCATTTCAATACTAGTATTCACTTGACATTTGATGTTTAGACATACCTGATATATCACCTATTTTTAAACTAAAGAGTTTGATAACTTTGATTAGTTAATTTTTTCAAAAAATGTACTGATTTTAAATTTTAATGATATATTATCAAAATTTGGTTTTATTTGTAAGAAAATTTCTCATGCTTAGCATGGGATCCATACTAGTATCTATATTACTAAAACTGAAGTACATTTTGGTACTGTTTGGAAACTTGAATAACAGATTAAATGAAAACTGTTTGAAAACTTGAATAGCAGATTAAATGAAAATTGTTTGGAAACTTGAATAACAGATTAAATAAAAACTGTTTAGAAATTTGAATAGCAGATTAAATAAAAACTGTTTGGAAATTTGGATAGCGGATTAAATAAAAACTGTTTGGTACTGTTTGGAAACTTGAATAACAGATTAAATGAATAACAGATTAAATGAAAACTGTAGGCTGGGACGTTCGGGTCTTCGTGTCGGGTTCGGGTCGGTTCCTTTCGAGTCCAGGTTCTTTCGGATCCTAAATATTTGGATCCACTAGGTACTTTTAAAATTTCGGTCCGGGTTTGGATCGGTTATTTTTGGGTCCGGGTTGGTTCGAGTCTATAATTAAAATACTTATAAAATATCCATAATTTTTTGGATCCATATCGGATCCGGATCGCGTTCGGTTATTTAAGTTCTAAAACACACAAAAATACACAAATTTCATCAAATTTAGTCAAAATATGTCATGTATATCTAAAATCTTACAAAATAACTAAACTAAATTATTAAAAATTAAAGGAAAAATTTTGAATTTTACATTTAAAACTTCATATTACTTGAAAATGTTACAAAAATAATAACAAAGATGTTAACAAAAATATATTTCAACTAAATCATAATAAAATATAGAAAATAGAACATAACAAAACATAGTTTTGGATATTCATATTTTTAAGTCGGGTATGAATCGGTTCTTGTCAGGGGAGTCTATTCGGATCAGTTCTTTTCGGGTCTGGGTCTATTCGGGTCGGTTCTTTTCGGGTCCGAGTCTATTCGGGTAGGAAACTTTTGGACCCAATAGGTACTTCTAAACGTTCGGATCGGTTCCGGTATTTTCGGGTCGGTTCCGGATCGGATCTTTGGATCCAGGTTAAAATGCCCAGGCCTAGAAAATTGTTTGAAAACTTGAATAGCATATTAAATGAAAACTGTTTGGAAACTTGAATAGCAAATTAAATGAAAACTGTTTGGAAACTTGAATAGCAGATTAAATAAAAACTGTTTGGAAACTTGAATAGGAGATTAAATAAAAACTGTTTGGAAACACGGATATGAGATTAAATATTTCATTTTATTTACACATCTAGCCATTGCATTTACAATAAATTAAATATTTCTTTTATTTACATATTCTGACACTACATTTAAAATCAATTTAAATTAATTAATTAAATTCCAAAGCTTATCTAAAAAAATCTATATAAATATATTGACCAAACTGAATATTATTTTTTGTGGTGAAAATAAAAACACACACTGAAATATATAATATATATTATATAGAACAATTTTTAATTGTAGTATTACCTTAATTAATTTAGTCAAATATAAAAATTTCAAAAGTTCAATTTTAAAAAATATACCATAAAATTAATAATAATTCATAGAAAACTAATGCAATAAAATAAATATTTTAGTATTTTGTTTCATTTTAAAATGAATTAAAAAAACAGGTTAATATATGAATAGTACAATTACATCAAGTTATAATTTTTTTAATATAATATTATGTACACATAGAAAATTATTATCAAACATCTATACCTATAACATCTATACTATAAAAATTATTATTAAACATCTATACTATAAAAAAGTAAATTACAAAACATTAGAAATATACATAAGATTTTATTTATAAAACCAACAATTTATGAATTTACAAGTTTAATCAAATACCCGTGCGGAGGCGCATTTAGCAGTATTGTTTGCAAAAAAAATTACAGTTTAAATGAGGATTGTTTGATAACTTGAATAGCAGTATTTTTGGTACTTTCTTTTTTACGCATTTAGCTATTACATTTACAATAAATTATGTACTTCTTTTTTATATTTCTTTTTATTTACAGATTCTGTAACTATATTTATAATCAATTTAAATTAATTAAATATATTTCCAAAATTTATCTAACCAAATTGATATTTATATATTGACCATTATTAATATTGCATGAATATTAACTAAATCGCATGTATTAAAAGGAGATAATCTTTTTCATGGGATTAACTAAATCGTCAAATTACAAAATATTTAAAAACATACATGGGATTTTTTTATAAGATTGATGGTTTAAAAATTTACGTTGAACATAAATTAAATCAAATATCCGCACGGAGTGCGGATCAAGTTCTAGTAGTATATTAAAAGGTTAGTATCCTCACTGTTCTCAATTTGAAATAAAATTCTTATGTGGTATATAAATTGTTGCAAATAGTTTAAACGAAGTAAATATTGAAATATTATAAATATAGTTTAAAAAAAAAGAAATATATATATACACATAAACGTCAAAGAATTTACGGATACAGTCTATTAATACGATGAATTTGTTATAAATCATCATTTGGCAGCTTGTTATAAAAATTGATTAACCAATTAGAACCTAGTAAATCACGTTTGATCGATGTATCATCATAAACTGAGACTACCATATTCATCACAATTTTTGATAAACTGTGACAACACATTAGGTAATAATATTGTCACAACTTGTTGCAACTGTTCTTTTTGTCACATTATAGTCACCTTTTATGACAAAAGTTAGGTACAATTTAAATAGTCATAATATTGTGACAAAATGGCTACTTATTTGTGACATAAAATTTTGGTTGTAACTAGAGGTAGGCGTTCGAGTATCTATTCGGGTTCGGTTCGGATCTATTAGGGTTTCGAGTTTTTGGGGTCAAAGATTTTAGCCTCATACGGGTATTTTTAAATTTCGGTTCGGTTTCGGTTCCGATTTTTGCGGGTTCAATTCGGGTTCAGATAACCCATTTAAATCATTTTTACAATTTTAAAATTTATTATATACTTTAAATTTTTCAAAATTTATAAATAAAATAATATATTATAAATAAATTTGTGCAAAAAATGTCAAAATATCTAAACTTAACATATAAATTAGTTTGGTTTGAACATTTGGATAGAGAATCAATAGATTGTTTAAGTATTTTTGATGTTTTGAGTATAGCTATTTTAGATGTTTAATTTTGACTTGTATTTGTATATATTTCAAGTATTTTGAAAAAAATAAAAAGTATCTTATATATTTTGGATATTTTTAATATACATTAAATCTAAAACTAATTAGTATATATATATATATATTTCAGATATATTAGAGTACCCCAAATATTTTGGTTTGGATCGGGTTCGGTTTTGGTTCTATAAATACCAAAATTTTGAACCCATTCTGATATTTAACAAATTTCGGTTCGGGTTCGGTACTATTTTTGGGATCGGGTTCGGTTCAGTTTTTCGGATCCGGATGTTTTGTCCAGCCCTAGTTGTAATAATTGTATCAAGAATGTCACAGATTTTTGAAAAATGTTATTATATAGTGTCAAAATTTAGTCACAATAAGTTTCCAAAAAAAAAAAAATTAGTCACAATATATTATCTGTAACTTTTTGTAGCTAGCTAGTGTCACTAGAACTGAAAGAGAACTTAAAGAGTATACATGGAATAAAGATAGTCAACAAAGATACTACTTAATCTGCGCATCATGCGTAGATGCAAATGATGATACACCACTAAAAAATTTAAAAGAAAGAAACACTAATTTCAGAATAAATATCTTATGTGAGGGCGGTGGACGACGAAAAGAAGAATAGAGCGATTGGGTAGAATATATCAGAACATTCTCTTACAGTGAGTTTTTAAAAAAAATAAAAAATATATTGCAATGGGAAAATATACCAAATCGGCTCTAAGCCACTAATTTGTTATTGGATTCCTAATTTGTGTTATTGGATTCCTAATTTGTTATTGGTTTTTAGAGTACACAATATTTTTAAATTTTTGTTTACATACTGTTGTTCGATCGCTAAATAACACTATGTATGAAAATAAATAATAATATTCAAATACATATATGACACAGAATTTTTGGTTTGTATTGACAACTGATGATAGCAACTATTAGTTGCATTTCTCAAAAAAAAAAAAAACTATTAGTTGCAATTCTAAAGTTGTATATCAATTTTTGTTTACATGCAAGCGTACATTGAGTGATCTATCTTCTACTTGCAATAGTCGTCCCATTAAAAAATTGAAAACTGATGTTACAGATGTCACATAAAAATACGTTACGTCTTCCATATTCTTTTTTTGAATAAGCGTCTTCCATATTCTTTTTTTGAATAAGCGTCTTCCATATTCTATCGATCAACAACAATAATAATCATTGGTTTATTTTTTTTGTGACATCAAATATCTAATCGGGCGTATTAACTATATGAATATCTGACCTGACGCTTTAAAAGTGCTTGAAACTAATACACATGCAAATCAAGGTAACTTTTCCACCAATAGATTGTATTGAATCGTGTAGATTTATTTTGGGAAAATAATATCAATACAATTATTCAATGTACGCTCATTAAGCCTGATGTGTTTATTTTTGTAAGAAACTTCAAAAATAATTAGAAGGGGGATTTGGCCAATTAAATGGATTTGATATGTACTTAAGTACATGAGTTCAGAAACATAATTTATATAAGCGCAAAAAAAAGAAAACAATAATGCCATTAATGAAAATTTTAGTTTGTTCATTAAATTAAGGATAATTTTAAAAAGCTTAAGTATTTCATTAAGAATATAAAATGAAAATAGTTCCCTTTTAGTGGTATTGATAATGGATGTGATTTAGTTTACATAGAAAAAAAACATAGGGAAAATATTCTTCTATACCAATTTATATTGCACACAAAGAAAAACAAATTAGTTTACATCACAGCAAATGATAAACCAAATGACTACAAATTTTTGATCCACCTATTAGATAATTAATAGATAGAAAACTATTGGTTATTATTCTTTTTTAATAGATAAAAGGTATTGGCTCTGTTTGTTTAACGCTGCACGGATGCGATAAGAATCAGCGACACAGCATATAACAGGAAAAATATTTTGTTGCTTTTCAATTGTTTAGAAGGAAGAAAAAAGACTCTGAAAAAAGAGAGAGAGAAAAGCGTTGTTTTCTTCTGCCAACACTAGAGTTAGTTAAAAAAAAAAAAAAACACACTAGAGTTAGTTTCAAAAACACACTGGAGTTTCCGGATTCCATTCATTATTTAATCACTGCATTGTCATCTGAGCGATCATTGGTGAAGAAAATAACAAAGAAATTTTAGTTGCAGATGTCGACGCTGGATAGATTGCAACATTTGGATCCACATATTTGTTTCAGCGAATATACTATAGTTAAAAAAGTTTTTAATACTACGAGCCATGAAGTAGATGAATCTTAAAAATCAACAGACGACGAGTAAGATTAAGATAAAGCATAGATTGAAACACACGAAGGAACATCCGGCGTGAATTAGACAGCTGTAAAGAAGAGATGATGCGTTGCTTCTTTTTTGCCCATTATCTACATCCCTTTGAGTTCAAACTCTTTTTCATTCTCCTCACTCACTGACGCATTTTGCTAGTTGATACGCTTTTTACTGCCTATATAAATCACTATATTCTCCATCACAATTACATCTTAAATTAACACTTTCTTTACAGTTGCATTTCAATATTTTGAGAGAGATTAAAATTATATATAATGGCAAGTTCACTAGCCTTGAGTTCCGTCGTGGGAATCTTAGGAAATGTCATATCATTTTTCGTGTGTCTTTCCCCAAGGTAAATGAGTTATAACTCTTTTTTTTACGTTCTTCTTAAACAAATATAAGTTTAAATCAGACTTCTAAAATACACGTTGTTTATTTGTTAAGTCCAATGTTCGTTCGGATTTACAAGAGGAAGTCTGCAGAAGGCTATCAGTCACTCCCATACGTGATCGCATTGTTCAGTGCGATGCTATGGATATACTACGCAATGATCAAGAAGAATGTAATGGTTATGATCACTATCAACGCCGTTTCCTTGGTCATACAAATCTTCTACATCTCCTTCTACCTCTTCTATGCACCGAAAAAGGAAAAGGTCCTTATTCAATATTAGTATAACTTCTTATTTATCTTGAATGACTACATCTTTGACCGTTTTGACAAGACAGATTGCAACGGTGAAATTCGTACTCTTTGTGGATGTTTTTGCCTTCGGCCTTATCTTCTTCCTGACATACTTTCTGCTTCATGGAGAAAACGGGTTCAAGTCCTCGGAAATGTGTGTATGGTCTTCTCTCTCTGTGTTTTTGTCGCCCCCCTTGGCATCATTGTAAGTCTCTCTTTCTTATTTACTCATCCATTCATTAAACTGCTTCTAATCGTTCAAGTTAATTTTGAAAACACAGCGGAAAGTGATAAAGACGAAAAGTGCAGAATTTATGCCTTTCGGTCTCTCGTTCTTCCTCACCTTATCGGCCGTCGTGTGGTTCTTTTACGGTCTTCTGCTTGAAGATATTAACATAGCGGTGAGTGTAGTATTCATATTTTTGCTTTCTGTTTTATTTTTATTAGTCTGGAAGCTAAATGTTTTAAAAAAACAATTGCAGGTTCCGAATATATTTGGTTTCATCTTCGGGGTGATTCAGATGATAATCTACGTGATTTATAAGAAACCTGGCTCGGAGGTTTTAGATCCTCCAGGGATTGCCCTCCAGGAAATATCTGAGCACGTAGTAAACTTTGATGTCGGAAGGCTTAGTTCGATGGATGAAAGTTCCGAGATGGAAGACACCATAACCATTGATGAGAAGATCTAAGGAGAAAGAGCAAGAGCTGATAACCTCTAATTAAACTATTAACTATCACGTATCAAGTTGTGTGTGTTTACTTGTTTTTGCGTGTTAATAAGGGTGCAATGTTTGATCTGCATCTCTCGCTCGTGTCTCTCTCATCTTGAATGTAAAATACGTCTAAAATAATTAAATAAATAAACATGTTTTATGTATGGGTGTCATTTGTAACAAAGTAAAAAAGAAAAGAAAAAGGATATAGGCTTGTCTCTTATCTGCAGCAGCAGCAGCAGCAGCAGTTGGAGTTTTAAAGCTCGACGATGCAGCAGCTCTTTTCCTGGTTGAGACGGCATATTCTGGCGATGATTCTAAAATATCCAAGAGAAATGTTTAGCACATGTTTTAAAACTCCGAAGCTAAAAAAAAAAGAAAAAGAAAAGATGTTGTACCTCTCTGTCTTCAGTGTCTTTTACGGACTTTTTGCCCTGTGCTGAATCATATACAAATTAGTGACAGTTCTTTGTCCTGTGTAATTTCTAAAAGCAAGAGAAGAAGAGCAACAGACCAATAATATTCTTCTGCATTGTAAGAAGACGTGTCTCGAGTCTAGACAAAACTGTTGTACGCTCAAAACCTTGCTTATCATGAGCAGGGTCAACGAAATTAGCTTCCAAAACACCTTTAGCATCAGGATAAACTAAGCATTAGACTCCATAAATTATTAGACCACCTTCCTGTTAAAAATAACATATACTTACCTATCTATGACCGCACGACCTTGACTTCCTGCTGCATTCCATATAAGGCGATGCTTGTGGTAAAAATATTGCAGCCATAATGGTCACAACAGCAGACATCTGTTATAAAATATTGCCATACAACCAAACATAGTTATATTTAGCAACTGTACAAGTTGTTTAAATAAAAAAATACAGGAATCAGTTTTTGAGTAATAACAAAGTTGTGAAAAAAACAATACATTTGAGAAATTAGATTGTCCACCGGGACCATCTTTTGGACGATAAGTGGATTTGGTTTGTGTGCATCATCATTCACAATGTTGTGATGCTCAACATCTCTTCCTCGGAGAATGTTACGGAACTCTTAGGTATATAATAGATACATAGCTCTGGAGACAAGCTAAAAAGGTAACCAATGAATTTAAGAAAACATATGACAACCTTTTAAACACCTTTGGAGACTAAGAGACTAGCAAAGAGACTAAACCGAACTACTAAAAAAAAAACAATTTCAACTGCCACTTTTTAAGGAAAGACAGGATAGAATGTTCAAACTCTGAGTGAATGCTTGTATATGAGAGCAAGTGTTTAGAGTGACAGCTTTTGTTGATCTTTTTCAGTAGCAGCATAATCAAAGGCACGAAGACCCGCTAAAATAAAAAATGAACATCTCTCCATCTTTTCCAGGGAAACGTGAGAACACAATATACTGTCTTGAATCAATTGAACTTAAAGAGTCTTGATGTAAGCATTTAAAATATATGTTGGAGGTAGAAGAGTAGTTACATACACTGTCTCAAGTTTGCTCTTGCCAGAGTTATCCGAGATACATACAGTGTCGCATCTTCTCAGGATTCATTCCAGCTCCATTGTCTGAAAATTTCAAGCATAAGAAGTACAACACATCATCAAACAGAATAAGAAGAAGAAAAATCTCTAGAGAAAACACCTTCGATCAACACCATCCTGCTTCCATCTTTCTTGTTGAAATTAACATATGTAACTCCACTGTGAAACCTGATTATTAAAAAAAAAAAATGGGAGAAAAATATAAGAGCACTTTAAAGCAATTGTAATTTTTCCAAAAAAAAATAAAAAAAAATAAAAGAAACAAAAGATCCCAACCTCATCTAGAGCATTGTCCAAAAGCTCAGCAAAAGCTGCAAATATGAAACAAACATTCTTAAACTCATTGAAGAATCAAAAATTTTATTTTATTTTTAAAAAAGGAGTACCTCCAAGAGCCCCACTTGTGACTTGTCGCGTCACCGTCGGTTTGTTCCTAACGGCAGTAGCAGTTAGAGCAGACGAAAAAAGAAGAAGTAAAAGAAGAAAGATCGATGACGACGATGCGACAAGAAAGGCGAATCGATTTTTTCAAAAAATTTGTTTTGCTTTATCATCAATTCATCATCATCATTTGATGATACGAAAACGGTGCCGTTTTTGCGCTCGACCTTTCTTTCTCTTGAATTTGCTAGCAAGCAGATCCTTAGACAATTTTACAACATGGTATAGTGGAGATTTGTGCTTAACCCGTTTATTTACTAAATTTTCTATTCAGCTATGCTCAAGTCTATATTAATAATAACTTTTATTTATTTTAATTTTAATATAATAAAATATTACTAATTTATATTCATTTTTTGATGAAATTGTATTTAAAGTATGATTTATTATTTTTCCTATTTATACTGTTTAAATAAGTAATATTTAGATATCTCTTTGTTTATATATGTAAAATAATATGTGTACTTATAAACACATTTTATTTTTATTAATCATAATTTTTAATATTCCTGATTGTTAGAAGTTTGGATCATTTTAATGATTTTAAATGTGTATTTATAAACACATTTTTAGTTTTGTCAATCATAATTTTTCAAAAACTACGTAGACTGTTCGAATTGTATTAATTACCACTACACATCAATATTTTTATTATGATTATAATTTATTTTTCTATTTGAATGTCATAAAGAATTACTCTATCTGCACAATGTCTAACTTTATTTTGTATTTATTAAATTTTTACAATGAGAGTATAATTATTGTGTGTATATATGTATTTGAAATAATCTTATTTCTTTTAAAAAATGCATATATGATTTTATAATATTTAGATTTATGTTAAAATCATAATAAATATTTTCCATGAAATATAAATATTATTAAATACTTTTTGTTAGATATAAAATATATAATTTTAACTAATTTAAGTAAATTTTTATTAATATAGTAATGTATAGTTCTATAATATTAGATATATTTTCTACTTTATCTATTTACCATATAAATAAATTTTGGAACTGTCATGTTTTATTAGTTTCACATATTTTTTTCACTGATCATTAGAGGTTGTAAAAATTTCATTGTTTTTGGTTTATTGATTATAATGAATATTTTCAATATCTTTTGTTTCTGTTTTCACTGAGATTATACTCTAATGTCAATATTACTTATAAGGATTATTAAAAGATTTAACCAATTTATTAGGTGGTCCTTTTTAGATTTTAAATATTTTCATATTTTATTAACATGTTTCTTCGAATATCCTTCCTTGATATAATTAGTCTGAGATTATTTTAAATTTTAAATTTTATGTTGATTGCTTTAATAAATTTCCATAAGCATGGATCCTATCACTTTTATAGGCGAATTACATTAAAGACATATGAAGAGTCACCATATACTTTGTTTTATTGTCTAACTTTATTTATTAAAAAATCTTGTATATTATAAAAATATTTAGGTTTGTATCATAAAAACTTTCCTCGTTAGTTTAATGAAGATTTAAATTATATTTTTCTAAAAACATTTGTGTCAAAACATAATATATTAGTGTTACTAAAATTTTAATTGTTGATGAGTAAATAAATATGTATCATTTGATTGATAAAAAGCATTTTGAAAATCATAAATAAACATCTTAATCAGTATGTGTCTTACACAAGTAAATAACTTTTACCATCATTTATTTTTAATTAAAATTTATAAATTTATTGTATGCCAAAGAATGAATTAGCTCAATGAAAAAAAAAAATTCAACCAATTTTTAAAAAGAAATTTGTGTGACCGATTATAAATTATAAATAATTTTCTATAGCTGATAGCAATATAAATAAGAAAATTTAGATACTAAATTTCATTTTAAATTCTAATTTATTTGATTAGGTTAACTATTTTTATATTAACTATCTATTTATTTTGATCTATATGTTATTTCTATGTCTTGACATACTTGGTAACATGACTGAATTGACATATTTTAATACATAATATTCTACTATTTACCTTTTTGTTCACTAAAATATTATATGTTAAGTTTACATTTGGTTTTCAATTGCATGTTAATATTATTCTTTCTTTTTTTTCGTCAGCATTGAGTAATATTATTCTAAACTAAAGAAAGTGACTTATCATCTAATCATCATCTAATCATTATCTGAAAAAATGATTTGTTATGGAGAAAGTTATATAAAATGACGCATTTCATCTTTTGTTTGCGCTAAGTGACACATTGTGTAGTTGAGAGACATTTTGTCTTGACAGCTATATTATTATGGATAGAGATAACGCTCCACTTGTGTAAGTAGAACAATGTTTCTATTAAGAATGCAACTGTAAAGCAACTAGGTTTGTTATTAATTGAAATTAATGATAAAGTTTAAACAACAAAAAATAATTAAAATATAGAGTTGTAACTATTTTTCCTCGTACAATTTAAATCCTTAAATTTGAAACCGAGAACTATCGTTACAATCTAAAGATAAAGTTTAAACAACAAAAAATATATTAAAATATACAGCAAATACAAGTCTTCCAAGGGAATAGATACATTTTCTGTTGAATTCTAAACTATCTGTATTTTCCACTATATAAGAAAAAATAAAATTAAAATTGAGGATATAATATGCATAGTTGCAATACCTATCTCGATAAAATGATGGAAAACTGAATATGTTTTATTTATGCATCATTGCATTGTACATACATTGATGTAGAGGAACGAGAGAAATCATGATAATGCACATGATAGCAAGATGTGATGATGACATTATCATAATAGTCTTTTAATAAACAATGTATTAGTTTGTTATTTTATGTTTGTATTTTCTAGGAGCGTACAATAGAGATTATATAAATATATATATATATATATATATATATGTAATGAAAATTAAGAAAAANTCAGGTGGATTGTTACAGCAAATACAACGTCTTCCGGTACATAAAAGGGGACGGACACACTTTCTGTTGAACTCTAAACCACCTGCATTTCCCACTATATAAGAAAGAATAAAATTAAAACTGAGAATATAATCTGCATAGTTGCAATGC
This sequence comes from Brassica rapa x Raphanus sativus, assembly GCA_019776045.1. NCBI lineage: Eukaryota > Viridiplantae > Streptophyta > Magnoliopsida > Brassicales > Brassicaceae > Brassica x Raphanus > Brassica rapa x Raphanus sativus. The sequence goes on along the minus strand of WHPY01000058.1, from coordinate 1,022,342 downwards.
CTATCCTGATAAAATGATGGAAAATTGAATATATTTTATTTAATCATCATTGCATTGTACATACATTGATGTAGAGGAACGAGAGAAATCATGAAGATGCACATGATAGTAAGATGTGATGATGACATTATCGTAATAGTCTTTTAATAAACGATGTATTGGTTTGCTATTTTATGTTTGTATTTCCTAGGGGCGAACAATAGAGGTTATATATAAAAATATGTAATGGCAAACTTATTACTTTAATATCTAAAATGAGATTCTAAATCAAACAAGATTCTTATTTTAATAATATTAATTAATTTTATTAATATCTTTAAGATAGAGTAATTTATCTAAACATTAAAAAGTAATTAAATATCTTAAAGAATATCTAATAAAATCTTATAAAAAACTTTTTTTTCCTTTCTTCTTATTATTTCATTTATTTCTGAGATATTTTTGAATTTGTATTGATTAAATTTATCAATTTGTTATGCATTCACTGTATGGTTTACTTATTTTAGTTTTGTCTTAGTCCTAAGTAGTCATTTGAATTAAAATAATAACTTTGTAAAAAAATTTAGCATATACATATCTGTTATCATTAATTTCTGATTTTAAAACCCATAATCCTATTATGTATATAAAAATCATTTTTATTTAATCGATTGTATCCTTCAATATAACTCCATCCAGCTATCAATAACCAAGACAACACTTAATTAGCTAAATATGTTAACATTTGCATACAATATTCATCTGGACATTTACTCCCCCACGTTTAAGAAACCTCTTATATGTATTTGTTTTACTCTTTTAGTTTTTTTTTTAATTTATTTTAACTTCCTTGAAAAATATTTGACCTAAAAGTGACATCAGCATACACATTAGATCTCTTCATGTAGTAGGTAATTCTCAAAAAAAAACTTGTTTTAATCATATACTAGATTAGGACCCGCCCTAAAGGGCGGAAATTGATTTGTCAAATTTCAATTAATAATATATGGTATATATAATATGTGTATATAATATTATATATCTTTTGTGTAACATTTATATAATATATACATATTAGACATATATATAATATTTTATTAAATATATATAGAATTTAATAGTGTTATAATTTGTGTTGTACTTGTTATTAGTTTGTATTTAATCTTCTTTCATTTTTAGTATAATAATTTGCCTTGTCACACCTTTTACCTTTTAACTTATACACATAGTTATGCTTTTTTTCAAAAAAAAAACTTATACACATAGTCTCGTAAAATGTAATATAAAAAAAACATATTTAAAAAATCTACTGACCATATGCCACCATTATTTGGTTGTTTGAACAAAAAAAAATCATGTTCTTGCATAACTGTGTATGTTGTGATATGATGTAGGTGAAGAGTAAATATATGGAAGTAAAGTTAGTGATACGAACATGAGCCTATGTTGGTCTATGCCACAATTATTTGGTTTTTGGAAGATCAATGAGCATAAGCATACACGGTCTTTGTATGCTTACGTTGTAAAAGAGTCGGATATTTTTTCTCTTATGTCTGGAATGATATGGAACTCGTTGATTTAAGAGTTGTTCAGTTTTATATGATCTAACTATATTAAGAGATTAACCAAAAATATTATAAAAGTGTTACTGGTTAGGTTTAACTAATCTATGTTGGTTAAGATTTGGTTTAATTTAAGTTGGTAGGTTGCATTGTATAGGAGGCATGATATATTCTAGCAACAACTATGAAAGAGTCCAAAATTTAAATGAGAACTTCAAATAGTAGATAATCCCTAAATTAATAGATTAGATATTTTAAAACCGGTGATGCAGAAAATAAAGACAAGTAAGAAGCCTACATGCAGGACCGGGTCCGAATAGAACATGACGAAGCATGTGCTTGGGGGATGGGGAGAAAAATATTTTAAAGTACTAATAACTACATATATGTTATGTAGTTCTAGTGGTTGCATCGTTATCTTTAGACTATGCTTATTCGGGTCAACGTCCCACAACCGTTTCTAAAGGATCTTTACAGTTTTTAAAGAGAAATGATCAAAAATAAAATTTATGCTTCAGACACAACATATATCAGGCCCAGTTCTGAGCACGATCTGTCAATTTCCAAGAAAAATGGTCAATCTGAGACTATGGGGCTCTGCAGAATTGAGATGCGACCGAAGAGAAGGTGGATTTGTAGGAGAAAAGGTGGTAAACAGACCAGATGTTGATCAAACTCCTCAGCGAGACGAAAGCTAAGACTGCGCTTGGACGAATTTCACAATTACTTTTTATTCAAATATGTTCTTTGTTTATTCCTCAATCATTAAGATTTTTGTAATTATTATCATGAATTGAAGGGTAAAATGGAAATTTTGGTTTCAATGTTAAAACAAAAAGCTGTGAGAAGGTGTTGACATATAAATTTGGTGGATAAAACTTCTTGTTTATTTTCTAAATTCAATCAAGATTATTTGATCTTTTGTTTCTACGTGTATGTGTGGAAGTACAAGGAAGAGTGACGAGGAATATAGAAGTATATTGTAAGTGAAGCTTTAGAAAGAAAAAAAAAAGGATAAAATAATATTTTTCATTGAGAAGCTTGAAACCATCACCTATCCCTTTGATATGTTATGGTTTGGTATTTTCTCTTCGATCTAGCAAAACAAAGCAAGATAAAATATCGATAAAAATAGAACATATCAAATGCAAACAGAAAATATATAAAAAGACAGATCAGGAATATAAACTGTAAAGATAAAAAGGATAATGGTGAATGTAGAAACTTGTCAATGTTGATGAACATAAAGAAAAAATCATTTTATCTTTTTTTCTATTACATAAATTTGTATTTTTATTAATCATAATATATATATATATATTATAAAATAGATGCTAGATTTATATAGTGATACCCACAACAATATTTTTCTTAATATATATATTTTATAATATGTATTATTTTTATTGAGATACAAAACATGATTATTTTCTAATTTCTTCAAGTTTTTAGGACAATCAAATAATTAGATTTGTGCAATGAGCCATGCACTCTGCTTTTGTAGCATAACATTTTAATATTTCAGGTGGATTGTTACAGCAAATACAACGTCTTCCGGTACATAAAAGGGGACGGACACACTTTCTGTTGAACTCTAAACCACCTGCATTTCCCACTATATAAGAAAGAATAAAATTAAAACTGAGAATATAATATGAATAGTTGCAATGCCTATCCTGATAAAATGATGGAAAATTGAATATATTTTATTTAATCATCATTGCATTGTACATACATTGATGTAGAGAAACGAGAGAAATCATGAAGATGCACATGATAGCAAGATGTGATGATGACATTATCGTAATAGTCTTTTAATAAACGATGTATTGGCTTGCTATTTTATGTTTGTATTTCCTATGGACGTACAATAGAGGTTATATATATATAAATATGTAATGGTAAACTTATTACTTTAGTATCTAAAATGAGATCCTAAATCAAACAAGATTTTTATTTTAATAATATTAATTATTAATTTTATTAATATCTTTAAAATAGATTAATTTATCTATACATTAAAAAGTAATTAAATATCTTAAAGAATATCTAATAAAATCATTAAAAAAAAACTTTTTTTGCCTTTCTTCTTATTATTTCATTTATTTCTGAGATATTTATGAATTTTATGGATTAAATTGATCAATTTGTTATGCATTCATTGTATGGTTTACTTATTTTAGTTTTTCTTAGTCTTAAGTAGTAATTTAAATTAAATAATATATTTTTTAAAAAATTAGGAAATACGTATCTGTTGACATTAATTTATGATTTTAAACCAATAATTTTATTTTGCATATAAAAATCATATTTTATTTAATGGTGTGTATCCTTCAATATAACTCCATTCAGCTATCAATAACCAAGAGAATACTTAATTAGCTAATAATATTAACATTCACATACAATATTAATCTGGATATTTACTCCTCCACGTTTACACCTTTTTATGTATTTGTTTTACTTGTTTAGTTTATATTTACTTTAACTTCTTTGAAAAATACTTGACCTAAAAATAACATCAGCATACACATTAGATATCCTCATGTAGTTGGTAATTCTCACAAAAAACTTGTTTCAATCATATAGATTTTTATTCCAGTGATGCAGAAAATAAAGACAAGGAAGAAGCCTACATGCATGGCCGGGTCCGAATAGAACCTCAGGAAGCATGTGTTTCGAGGATGGGGAGGAAAAGTATTTTAAAGTACTAATAACTACATATATGTTATGTAGTTCTACTGGTTGCATCGTTATCTTTAGACTATGCTTATCCGGGTCAAAGTCCCACAACCGTTTCTAAAGGATCTTTACAGTTTTTAAAGAAAAATGATCAAAAATAAAATTTATGCTTCAGACCCAACAAATATCAGGCCCAGTTCTGAGCAAGATCTGTCAATATCCAAGAAAAAAATGGTCAATCTGACACTATGGGACTCTGCGGAATTGAGATGCGACGGAGGAGAGGTGGATTTGTAGGAGAAAAGGTGGTAAACAGACCAGATGTTGATCAAAATCCTCAGCGAGAAGAAAGCTAAGACTGCGCTTGGACGAAATTCTAAATTATTTTTTATTCAAATATTTTCTTCGTTTATCGTTTATTCCTCAATCATTAATATTTTTGTAATTATTATCGGGAATTGAAGGGTAAAAATGGAAATTTTGGTTTCAATGTTAAAACAAAAAGCTGTGAGAAGGTGTTGACATATAAATTTGGTGGATAAAACTTCCTGTTTATTTTCTAAATTCAATCATGATTATTTGATCTTTTGTTTCTACGTGTATGTGTGGAAGTACAAGGAAGAGTGACGAGGAATATGGAAGTATATTGTAAGGGAAGCTTTAGAAAGAAAAAAAAAGAATAAAATAATATTTTTCATTGAGAAGCTTGAAACCATCACTATCCCTTTGATATGTTATGGTTTGGTATTTTCTCTTCGATCTAGCAAAACAAAGCAAGATAAAATATCGATAAAAATAGAACATATCAAATGCAAACAGAAAATATATAAAAAGACAGATCATGAATATAAAATGTAAAGATAAAAAGGATAATGGTGAATGTCGAAGCTTGTCAATGTTGATGAACATAAAGAAAAAATCATTTTATCTTTTTTCTATTACATAAATTTGTATTTTTATTAATCATATAATATATATATATATATATATTATAAAATAGATGCTAGATTTATATAGTGATACCCACAACAATATTTTATTAATATATATATTTTATAATATGTATTATGTTTATTGAGATACAAAACATTATTATTTTCTAATTTCTTCATGTTTTTAGGACAATCAAATAATTAGATTTGTGCAATGAGCCATGCACTCTGCTTTTGTAGCATAACATTTTAATATTTCAGGTGGATTGTTACAGCAAATACAACGTCTTCCGGTACATAAAAGGGGACGGACACACTTTCTGTTGAACTCTAAACCATCTGCATTTCCCACTATATAAGAAAGAATAAAATTAAAACTGAGAATATAATCTGCATAGTTGCAATGCCTATCCTGATAAAATGATGGAAAATTGAATATATTTTATTTAATCATCATTGCATTGTACATACATTGATGTAGAGGAACGAGAGAAATCATGAAGATGCACATGATAGCAAGATGTGATGATGACATTATCGTAATAGTCTTTTAATAAACGATGTATTGGTTTGCTATTTTATGTTTGTATTTCCTAGGGGTGTACAATAGAGGTTATATATAGGGGAAATTTGGAAAAATGCCATCAAATGAGAATATATTTTGAAAACTATACCATATTTAAAACTTTTTGAAAACTACACTTATTTATAAGTGAACTGACTAAATTAACCAAGTTAAGATTATGATAATTTCAATACTTAAATAAAAATTTAATAGAAATAGAACAAATAAACATAAATGATTTTCGTGTTTTGTTTTAAGTTATACAACAAAAAATTCTAGAATTCAATATTTTGTTTTCAAACGTCCGGATTTTGTACTTTTTTAATCACCGTGGTCCTTTTTGTATTTGAGGAAGACACAATCTTGTGTCAACATGTAACTTTGGTGTTTGGTGATTTTTTTGTTATAATTTACTCTTAAATACGTTTTATAATCACCATAGTTTTCTTATATCACGAAAAATAAGAGTTGAGTCTAGAAAATAATACATAATGTTCTTGAAAAGTCAACAAATACATTCACAATTTTTTACTTATTTATGTAGTGGATGTGTTCTATATGGCAAACTCTTTGAATCTTTTAATCTCTCAAAATTCAAATATTATATCATTTTGTGTCTTAGGCTAGGTCTTTTATACCAACTCTTTTAAACTTCATGATTAAGCAACAAATTTTATAATTTCAGACCATTTAATAAAAAATATGATAAAGGATTTTATGAATAATTTGTACATAAGATACGTTCTAGAGATAGAGCAATAAATATTTCAATAGTTATCAATGTATAATTTTAAATATTATAATTCAGTAAATTTATAAATTATTATAATCCAACAGAATTATCTCAAAATAACTAATATACAAATAATTTAGAGTTTTTATTATTAAAATGTTTTAGCTTAAATTGAAATAAGGGCAAAAGAGTCTTATAATACATAAATAAGTGTAGTTTGCAAAATATTATTACAACAGTGTACTTTTCAAATTTATAATCTTAAATAGGGTAATTTACAAATTATCCCTTATATATATATATGTAATGGTAAACTTATTACTTTAGTATCTAAAATGAGATCCTAAATCAAACAAGATTTTTATTTTAATAATATTAATTATTAATTTTATTAATATCTTTAAAATAGATTAATTTATCTATACATTAAAAAGTAATTAAATATCTTAAAGAATATCTCATAAAATCATTAAAAAAAACTTTTTTTGCCTTTCTTCTTATTATTTCATTTATTTCTGAGATATTTATTGAATTTTATGGATTAAATTGATCAATTTGTTATGCATTCATTGTATGTTTTACTTATTTTAGTTTTTCTTAGTCTTAAGTAGTAATTTAAATTAAATAATATATTTTTTAAAAAATTAGGAAATACATATCTGTTGACATTAATTTATGATTTTAAACCAATAATTTTATTTTGCATATAAAAATCATATTTTATTTAATGGTGTGTATCCTTCAATATAACTCCATTCAGCTATCAATAACCAAGAGAACACTTAATTAGCTAATAATATTAACATTCACATACAATATTAATCTGGATATTTACTCCTCCACGTTTACACCTTTTTTATGTATTTGTTTTACTTGTTTAGTTTATATTTACTTTAACTTCTTTGAAAAATACTTGACCTAAAAATAACATCAGCATACACATTAGATATCCTCATGTAGTTGGTAATTCTCACAAAAAACTTGTTTCAATCATATAGATTTTTATTCCAGTGATGCAGAAAATAAAGACAAGGAAGAAGCCTACATGCATGGCCGGGTCCGAATAGAACCTCAGGAAGCATGTGTTTCGGGGATGGGGAGGAAAAGTATTTTAAAGTACTAATAACTACATATATGCTATGTAGTTCTACTGGTTGCATCGTTATCTTTAGACTATGCTTATCCGGGTCAAAGTCCCACAACCGTTTCCAAAGGATCTTTACAGTTTTTAAAGAAAAATGATCAAAAATAAAATTTATGCTTCAGACCGAACAAATATCAGGCCCAGTTCTGAGCAAGATCTGTCAATATCCAAGAAAAAATGGTCAATCTGACACTATGGGACTCTGCGGAATTGAGATGCGACGGAGGAGAGGTGGATTTGTAGGAGAAAAGGTGGTAAAGAGACCAGATGTTGATCAAAATCCTCAGCGAGAAGAAAGCTAAGACTGCGCTTGGACGAAATTCTAAATTATTTTTTATTCAAATATTTTCTTCGTTTATCGTTTATTCCTCAATCATTAATATTTTTGTAATTATTATCGTGAATTGAAGGGTAAAAATGGAAATTTTGGTTTCAATGTTAAAACAAAAAGCTGTGAGAAGGTGTTGACATATAAATTTGGTGGATAAAACTTCCTGTTTATTTTCTATATTCAATCATGATTATTTGATCTTTTGTTTCTACGTATATGTGTGGAAGTACAAGGAAGAGTGACGAGGAATATGGAAGTATATTGTAAGTGAAGCTTTAGAAAGAAAAAAAAGAATAAATAATATTTTTCATTGAGAAGCTTGAAACCATCACTATCCCTTTGATATGTTATGGTTTGGTATTTTCTCTTCGATCTAGCAAAACAAAGCAAGATAAAATATCGATAAAAATAGAACATATCAAATGCAAACAGAAAATATATAAAAAGACAGATCATGAATATAAATTGTAAAGATAAAAAGGATAATGGTGAATGTCGAAGCTTGTCAATGTTGATGAACATAAAGAAAAAATCATTTTATCTTTTTTCTATTACATAAATTTGTATTTTTATTAATCATATAATATATATATATATATATATTATAAAATAGATGCTAGATTTATATAGTGATACCCACAACAATATTTTATTAATATATATATTTTATAATATGTATTATGTTTATTGAGATACAAAACATTATTATTTTCTAATTTCTTCATGTTTTTAGGACAATCAAATAATTAGATTTGTGCAATGAGCCATGCACTCTGCTTTTGTAGCATAACATTTTAATATTTCAGGTGGATTGTTACAGCAAATACAACGTCTTCCGGTACATAAAAGGGGACGGACACACTTTCTGTTGAACTCTAAACCATCTGCATTTCCCACTATATAAGAAAGAATAAAATTAAAACTGAGAATATAATCTGCATAGTTGCAATGCCTATCCTGATAAAATGATGGAAAATTGAATATATTTTATTTAATCATCATTGCATTGTACATACATTGATGTAGAGGAACGAGAGAAATCATGAAGATGCACATGATAGCAAGATGTGATGATGACATTATCGTAATAGTCTTTTAATAAACGATGTATTGGTTTGCTATTTTATGTTTGTATTTCCTAGGGGCGAACAATAGAGGTTATATATAAAAATATGTAATGGCAAACTTATTACTTTAGTATCTAAAATAAGATTCTAAATCAAACAAGATTCTTATTTAAACAATATTAATTAATTAATTTTATTAATATCTTTAAAATAGAGTAATTTATCTATACATTAAAAAGTAATTAAATATCTTAAAGAATATCTAATAAAATCATTAAAAAAAACTTTTTTTGCCTTTCTTCTTATTATTTCATTTATTTCTGAGATATTTATTGAATTTTATGGATTAAATTGATCAATTTGTTATGCATTCATTGTATGGTTTACTTATTTTAGTTTTTCTTAGTCTTCAGTAGTAATTTAAATTAAATAATATGTTTTTTAAAAAAATTAGGAAATACGTATCTGTTAACATTAATTTATGATTTTAAACCAATAATTTTATTTTGCATATAAAAATCATATTTTATTTAATGGTGTGTATTCTTCAATATAACTCCATTCAGCTATCAATAACCAAGAGAACACTTAATTAGCTAATAATATTAACATTCAAATACAATATTAATCTGGATATTTACTCCTCCACGTTTAAACTTTTTTTATGTATTTGTTTTACTTGTTTAGTTTATATTTACTTTAACTTCTTTGGAAAATACTTGACCTAAAAATAACATCAGCATACACATTAGATATCCTCATGTAGTTGGTAATTCTCAAAAAAAACTTGTTTCAATCATATAGATTTTTATTCCAGTGATGCAGAAAATAAAGACAAGGAAGAAGCCTACATGCATGGCCGGGTCCGAATAGAACCTGAGAAAGCATGTGTTTCGGGGATGGGGAGGAAAAGTATTTTAAAGTACTAATAAATACATATATATTATGTAGTTCTACTGGTTGCATCGTTATCTTTAGACTATGCTTATCCGGGTCAAAGTCCTACAACCGGTTTCTAAAGGATCTTTACAGTTTTTAAAGAAAAATGATCAAAAATAAAATTTATGCTTCAGACCCAACAAATATCAGGCCCAGTTCTGAGCAAGATCTGTCAATATCCAAGAAAAAATGGTCAATCTGACACTATGGGGCTCTGCGGAATTGAGATGCGACGGAGGAGAAGGTGGATTTGTAGGAGAAAAGGTGGTAAAGAGACCAGATGTTGATCAAAATCCTCAGCGAGAAGAAAGCTAAGACTGCGCTTGGACGAAATTCTAAATTATTTTTTATTCAAATATTTTCTTCGTTTATCGTTTATTCCTCAATCATTAAGTTTTTTGTAATTATTATCGTGAATTGAAGGGTAAAAATGGAAATTTTGGTTTTAATGTTAAAAAAAAAAGCTGTGAGAAGGTGTTGACATATAAATTTGGTGGATAAAACTTCTTGTTTATTTTCTAAATTCAATCATGATTATTTGATCTTTTGTTTTTACATGTATGTGTGGAAGTACAAGGAAGAGTAAAGAGGAATATGGAAGTATATTGCAAGTGAAGCTTTAGAAAAAAAAAAGAATAAAATAATATTTGTCATTGAGAAGCTTGAAACCATCACTATCCCTTTGATATGTTATGGTTTGGTATTTTCTCTTCGATCTAGCAAAACAAAGCAAGATAAAATATCGATAAAAATAGAACATATCAAATGCAAACAGAAAATATATAAAAAGACAGATCATGAATATAAACTGTAAAGATAAAAAGGATAATGGTGAATGTCGAAGCTTGTCAATGTTGATGAATAAATAAAAAATCATTTTATCTTTTTCTATTACATAAATTTGTATTTTTATTAATCATATAATATATATATATATATATATATTATAAAATAGATGCTAGATTTATATAGTGATACCCACAACAATATTTTATTAATATATATATTTTATAATATGTATTATGTTTATTGACATGATTATTTTCTAATTTCTTCAAGTTTTTAGGACAATCAAATAATTAGATTTGTGCAATGAGCCATGCACTCTGCTTTTGTAGCATAACATTTTAATATTTCAGGTGGATTGTTACAGCAAATACAACGTCTTCCGGTACATAAAAAGGGACGGACACACTTTCTGTTGAACTCTAAACCATCTGCATTTCCCACTATATAAAAAATAATAAAATTAAAACTGAGAATATAATATGCATAGTTGCAATGCCTATCCTGATAAAATGATGGAAAATTGAATATATTTTATTTAATCATCATTGCATTGTACATACATTGATGTAGAGGAACGAGAGAAATCATGAAGATGCACATGATAGCAAGATGTGATGATGACATTATCGTAATAGTCTTTTAATAAACAATGTTTGGTTTGCTATTTTATGTTTGTATTTCCTAAGGGCGTACAATAGAAGTTATATATAAAAATATGTAATGGCAAACTTATTACTTTAGTATCTAAAATAAGATTCTAAATCAAACAAGATTCTTATTTAAACAATATTAATTAATTAATTTTATTAATATCTTTAAAATAGAGTAATTTATCTATACAATGAAAATTAATTAAATATCTTAAAGAATAGCTAATAAAATATTTTGAAAAATAAAAAACTTTTTCGCCTTTCTTCTTATTATTTCATTAATTTCTGATATATGTAATGAATTTTATGGATTAAATTTATCAATTTGTTATGCATTCACTGTATGGTTTACTTATTTTAGTTTTTCTTAGTTCTAAGTAGTAATTTGAATTAAAATAATAACTTTGTAAAAATGTTGTAGCATGTACGTATCTGTTATTATTAATTTCTGATTTTAAACCCATAATCTTATTATGCATATAAAAATCATATTTTATTTACTCGATTGTATCCTTCAATATAACTCCATCCAGCTATCAATAAACAAGAGAAGATTTAATTAGCTAAAAATAGTAACATTCTTACAATATTCGTCTGGGCATTTACGTCCTCGTTTAAACCTCTTATAATGATTTATTTTACTTGTTTAGTTTATATTTATTTTAACATCCTTGGAAAATATTTGACCTAAATAACATTAGCATACACATCAAATATCCTCATGTACTATATAATTCTAAAAAACTTGTTTGAATCATATACAGTTTTACTCTGGTGATGCAGAAAATAAAGCAAGGAAGAAGCCTACACGGACCCGAACAAAACATTAGGAAGAATGTGTTTCGGGGATGGGGAGGAAAAATATTTTAAAGTACTAATAAAAATATTTTTAAGTACTAATAACTATATATATATATGATTCTACAGGTTGCATCATTATCTTTAGATTATACTTATCCGGCTGAACGTCCCACAACCGTTTTAAAGGATATTTACAGTTTTTAAAGAGAATGATCAGTTGATCAAAAATAAAGATAAATGATCTAAAAGATATAACTTCAGCTTCAGGACCAACATATATCCGACCCAGTTCTGAGCACGACGAGTCAATTTCCAAGGAAAAATGGCCAATCTGACACTATGGGGCTCTGCGGAATTAAGATGCAACTGAGGAGAAGGTGAATTCGTAGGAAAAAGGGGGTAGAACAGACCAGATGTTGATCAAACTCCCCAGCGAGAGGACATCTAAGACTGCACTTGAGTGAATTCCGCATTTCATTCAAATATTTTCTTCGTTTATCTTGTATTTCTCAATCATTCATGGTTTTTGTAACTATTATCATGAATTGAAGGGTGAAAATGGAAATTTTGGTTTGAATGGAGAAACAAAAATTGTGAGAAGGTGTTGGTATATAATTTGATGGATAAAACTTCTTGTTTATTTTCTCTATTTACTCATGATTAACCATTCTGATCTTTTTTTTTCTACGTGTATGTGGAAGTACAAGGAAGAGTGACTGGAAATATAGAAGTATATTATAGGAGAAACTTTAGAAAGAAAGAAAAAAGCTTCAAATATTATTTTTAGTTGAAGAGCTTGAAACCATCATTATTCCTTTGATCTGTTATGGTTTGGTATTTTCTATTCGATCTAGCAAAAGAAAGTAAGATGAAATATCGATAAAAATATAACATATTTAATGCAAACAGCAAATATATAAAAAGAACAGATCACAAATATTAGTTGTAAAGCTAAAAAGGGAAAAGGTGAATCTCGAAGCTTGTCAATGTTATTGACCACAACAAAAATAATCATTTACTTTTTTCTCTTACATAAATTTGTATNTATCTATATTTTATAATATATATTATTCCACATCATTATGTTCTAATTTCTTCAAGTTTTTTAGGACAATCAAATAGCTGGATTCGTGCAATGAGCCATGAACTATGCTTGTGTATCATAACATTTTAATATTTCTGGTGCGTTGTTATAACAAGTACAACGTCTTCCGGTTCATAGAAGGGGACATACACACTATCTGTTGAATTTTAAACCATATGCATTTGCCACTATATAAAAAATAGGATTAAAATGAGAATATAATTATATATGCATAGCTGCAACGCCTATCTTGATAAAATAATGGAAAATAGAATATGTTTTATTTATGCATTATTGCATTATACATACATTGATGTAGAGTACCAAGAGAATAATGATGATGCATAAGATGGCAAGATGTGATGATGCATAAGATGGCAAGATGTGATAATGACATTATCGTAATACTCTTCTAATAAACAATGTGTTTATTTTCTATTTAATGGTTGTATTTTATAGGGGCTTACAATAAAGAATATATATATATATATATATATATGTAAGAGCAACCTTATTAGATTAGTATCTAAAATGGAGTTCTAAATTAAAATTATTATTTAAATAAAATTATTTAATTAATTTTATTAAAATATTTATAATAGAGTAAGTCATCTATACATTAACAAACGTAATTAAATTTCTTTAAGTATACTCATAAAATGTTAAATAAATAAAAATTGCTTCACTTCTTATTTTTTCATTTATTTCTTAGATATTCATTGAATTTTATGGATGAAATTGATCAATTTGTTATGCATTCATTGTATGGTTTACTTTTTATTCTTTCTTATTCCTAAGTAGTAATTTTAATAAAAATAATAAAAAAATTGAGAATATTTTAGCAAGTATATATCTATTATCATTAATCTCTTAATTTAAACCAATAATCTCATTATGCATATGGAAAATCATATTTCACTTACAAGATTGTATCCTTCAATATAACTCTATTCAGTTATCAATAACCAAGAAAGCTCTTAATTCCTAAAAATATTAGCATTCACATAAAATATTCATCTGGACATTTACGGCCATACATTTAAGCTTTTTCTAAGTATATATTTTACTTTATTTAGTTATATTTATTTTAACTTACTTGGAAAATATTTGACCTAAATAACATCACCATACACATTAAATCTCCTCATGTAGCAGGTAATTCTCAAAAAAACTTATTTCAATCATAGATTATTTTATTCCGGGGATGCCGAAAAAAAAGACAAGGAAGAACCTACATGCAGGGCTGTCCCGAATAGAACATGAGGAAGCCTGTGCTTCGGAGACATGGTGGAAAAAATATTTTAAAGTATCAATAACTACATTTATATGTTATGTAGTTTTACTGGTTGCATCATTATATTTAGACTACGTTGATCCGGATCAATGCCGCACAACCGTTTTAAAGGATTTTACGGGTTTTTAAGAAGAAATGATCAAAAATAAAATATCTGCTTCAGGACCAACATATATCATCCCCATTTCCGAGCAGGATGAGTCAATTACCAAGCAAAAAAGGCTCAATCTGACACTGTGGGGCTCTGAAGAATTGAGATGTGAGGGAGGAAAATGTAGAGTCGTAGGAGATAAGCTTATGCTGGTAAACAGACCAGAGGTTGATCAAACTCCCCAACCAGAGGACCACTAAGGCTGCTTGGGCTAATTTTGCAGTTATTTTGATTCAGATATTCAAACAACATATAGCAAGAATGTACACTACCTTGTCTATCCGCACCCAATGGATCACAAACGCTTTCTGTGGGATAGTATCAGAATCAACTATATAACTCTAATATCCATATAATAACACAGAGCAAGAGTGTACACTACCTTCTCGACATGATCAAAGACGATGACATGATCATAAAGACCCAAATGAACATCAGGAAGACTCCTATAATCCTCAGGAGAATTAGAAAAGGGAAGCTTCTTCTTCTCAACATAACGCACAGTGTCATACGAAAAGTATCAGACCCAACCACCTAAAGGAGAAAAACCCTTAATCAGAACCAAGAGTAAAAATCATAGCTTTTTAATAAAAATTCCTCCTGTCTGTTACCGCAGAAAGCTTCAGGCAATTCATGAATCCGTTGAGGTTCCCACTCCTCCATGATCTCTGAGGAGCCGTTATTGGATCATCCACTTCCTCCACTGTCCTACGACCAGCTCCATGGTCCATCACAGTGAAAACATTCCCCTTGGCTACAATTTCAATAGTTGGTTGAGCTCCAACTACACTGTACCTCACACAATAAAAGTTGGTTGGTTATATTTATAATTGATTTTTGTGTGTGATTAAAAATTGTTATGAGAAATGAGTTGCATTACTCATAAAGTTCTTATAACTTTGGGTTTGGTGCATGTTAAATCAGCTAAGGGTGATGATTAATATATGGTAGACAACCATTTTGTTGAGAAGATGAAAATGAATATAATATAATTTTTTTGTGGTGCATATTAAAGGAAGAGAAATTCTTAGGTTCATCCCTAGAGTGAACTTTTAGGTTTCACCCAACCAATAGGATTTCGTTATTTCATATTCAGTATCTTTAAAAATGGAAATACAATATTGTCAAATTATATTCTATTTTTAAACTAAAAATAAAAATAAATAAAAAATAATATTAATTGCAAACAAAAACACATTTTAAAAAATATATTTTTAATACCGTCAGCTAAACACTAAACCCTAAACTCTAAATCATAAATCCTAAACTCTTGGTAATCCCAAACACTTGAATAAATTCTAAATCCTAGAGTTTAGGATTTTTCCACGGGTTTAGAGTTTATCCAAGGGTTTAAGGTTTAATATTTATGGTTTAGGGTTTAGTATTTAGAATTTAGGGTTTTGTGTTTTGCTGACTGTGTTAAAAAATATTTTTCTAAACAAATCCAAAGATTTAGGATTTATCCAACAGTTTAGGGTTTACCAAGGATTTAGGGTTTATGATTTAGGGTTTAGTGTTTTGCTGACGGTATTTTAAAAATAAATCTTTTTTTTTGCGACTACTATTATTTTCTATTTATTTTTTATTTTAAAAACATAATAAAATTTGACAATATTTTGTTTCCTTTTTTAAAAGATAATGAATATGAAATAACGAAATCATATTGGTTGGGTGAACCTAAAGGTTCACTCTAGGGGTGAACCCAAGTATTTCTCTTAAAGGAAAGTTATATGGCTGTATATATTTGACATAAGAAAAGTTATATATGGCTTTTGAAAAGAAAAAAAAAAGAAAGGTTATGTTACGTGTTAAGGAAATCTTGAGTAGTTATAAATATTTTAGGAAGTGATTTAATACTTGAAGATAGATGACATCCTATACTTACACAATGGTTACATCTATGATTTAATACTTGAAGATAGATGGCATTGTATACTTACATGGTAATCTATATTCACTTAAGGAAAACAGTATAAATAGCTAGGTAGCTATAATTAATTTCCATAAGTTTTTAATTAAATTTAAATACAATGGCATATGGATGTAATTTTTTGGAAAAGTTATGGCTAAGTACAAAATGTACTTCAGTTTTAATAGATTAGATAGTAAATATACAGATTGTTAGCAAATATTTGTTATAAAATCATTAATTGCCATATATATAATTTTATTAGGTAATTTCCTAGGTTTTGTTTAAGGAAACAAATTGATAATAAATGTCAATTTGATAAATGAATGGTCTGTGATCATCATAATGATCCACTGATATGGGTAAGTTAATAATTGGATGTGATAATTCTTGTTGGGTTGATGAGAACTCTCAGTTGGATGTCTCGATTTGTCGGTTAATTAGACAAGGTTGAGCTGCTTGGTGGATGTCCTGCTTCATCTACTTGCCTACATTCTTCAACTTTTGTCTGCTTAACCTTCTTTCATACCATTCCAACTCATGCTCTTGTTCACCAGCCTTCTAAGATGCTTGCTTCAGCAGCTTTCGTTGATGCGAAATCAAGTACTGACATTTGCACTCCCTAAATTTTGTTGGTGGGTGAGGAGGTGAGTCATGTCGACCCTCTTCTTTTGGTATAAACATGGGAGCTCTGTTTCATTATGAAACCAAAGCTAAAACAGTAAACCAAGAGAAAGAATAGTTAAATGTCTAATTTGCTTTAGGTGACCAAGAGAGGAATTCTTGAGTAGTTTAGGTCGGAAAGTATTCAGGTAAGTTCTTTTAAAATTATACTAGACCCTGACCCGTGTGTCCGCACGGGTGTTTTTAACTTGTAATTAGGGGTGTTTAATCCGGAAAAACTGAATTTATCGACCTAATTAAAAACAAAACGAACCGTAATAGAAAAAGTGGTTTTGATTTGGTAATACCGAACATAACGAATGTATGTTATTTATAAGAAACCGCTGTAAATAGATATGGTTTGGAATATTAACCAATCAAACCAAATAAATTGAATAAACCCTCAATTAAAATATAATAGTATAGATATATGTATATTATATGATATAATATAATATAATTAATATTATGTATATTATATAATATAATTAATAATTTATCATACATAATTTATTTTTTCAGATATGATCTTCATATTTAAAATGTTGACTTGAGTAACTTAATATTTTATTTTATTCTAAAGTTTTTTTATTTCAAATTAAACAAAAAAAACTTTGTGTTGCCAAATATGTGTGCTAATATTTACTTATTTAATAGTATTATGGATTACTAATTTTTCTTATTTTATTCTATAAAAACTATTACTAATATTAACTTAATATGTTTATAAATTATTTAATATAGTAAAAAAAATAGTCTATTTGAAAACCAATATATTTTCGTTTTATATTAAAGCCGACATAAAATTTACAAAATTTTATAAAAAACTAAATATATTTATGGTTTTGGTATTAAACTGAATAAACAAAAAACTGACGGTACATAAACTGAACCAAACCCAAGTAGATGTAGTTTTAGTATGGTAGTTATTTTTTTTATAAACTGTAAAACCAAAAAACTAAAAAAAATGAACTGACCGAATCGATATCCAGATTGGACACCCTTCAATGTAATATATAATATTATGATTTAACTATAATTTATAGAAAGATTATAAATATTTATAAATGTATTAGTTGTTTAGATTGTAGTTAGATGTTAAACTAATCAAAATGATGACTAAATAGATTTGATGATTTTTACGACATGGACCATTTTCATATTGTATTTATTTATAAATTTAACCACTTAATATGTTGGGCTTTTTGCAAAAGTGACTCAAAATTTGAAGTCAAACAGAAAACTAACTTTTTCTTTTGACTCATTTTTTTTTTGAGTTTTTAACCCCACATCTGCATTTTATCTACGAAAATGCCATTAACCTTTTTTTTTTGTTTTTCGAAAATGGCTTCTTTACTGTCTCAACCTCATTTTCTTCAAGTATTTACAATATTGCCACTACCATGAATAGTGGGAACAACCTTGTACGAACTGTTTGGAGCTTTTAATGCCCTTTAATGCACGTAAATCTCTTTACACTCTCTCTGTTTCAATTGTTATGAACTAAAAACAACATTTCTTTCACTTTCTCTCCATATTCATCCAAAAAACTGAAGCTTTTGATTCAAAATTGTTTGGAGCCATATTTCTTTCGTTTTGACTTACGGTTGCTTTCGTTTGAGGTTCTGGGTGGTTGGAGAAGACCCTGTGTGCAAACAAAGTCATCTCACCTAGTTGAAGG
Organism: Brassica rapa x Raphanus sativus; assembly: GCA_019776045.1. Taxonomy (NCBI): domain Eukaryota; kingdom Viridiplantae; phylum Streptophyta; class Magnoliopsida; order Brassicales; family Brassicaceae; genus Brassica x Raphanus; species Brassica rapa x Raphanus sativus. Next base: position 1,003,386 of record WHPY01000058.1, on the reverse strand, counting down.
TACGAATTTGAATTTTTTTCAAAATCTGTTCGCGTAGAAGACTTACAAGTAAGTCATCTGTATGTAGAAGACTTACTGATGAGTCTTCTGGTCAAACGGACGACTTAAACTAAGTCGTCCAGCTTTGTTTGTTGAAAAAAAACACTCCAGACGACTTACGAGAAACAGACTAGTTTTGCATTTGACTGAATTGTGTTAGATCTTTGACTATTTCTGGACGACTTATAATTCAGTCGTCTCTGGGAAAGTTAAAATTTCAATATTTTATTAAACTAGACGACTTACGTGTAAGTCGTCTTAGGTTAGTTTTGTAGTTGAAAAATAAAACTTCATAATTTAATTTTTACCAGACGACATAATATAAAGTCGTCCCGTCAGAAGACTTAATTTAAAGTCGTCCGGGGAAAGCAAAGTCGTCCAGAATGTTTCCCAATTTTCTGGTCAAACCTTGCTTATCCCGGACGACCTTAAATTAAGTCGTATAGCTGGACGACTTTTAGTTAAGTCGTCTGGAGAAAGTTAAATTTCAAGTTTTATTTTTCAATTACAAAACTAACCTGGGACGACTTACGTGTAAGTCGTCTAGTTTGAATAAAATATTGAAATTTTTACTTTCCAGAGACGACTGATTTATAAGTCGTCCAGAAATAGTCAAAGATCTGACACGATTCGGTCAAATGCAAAACTAGCCCGTTTTTCGTAGACAACTTATATATAAGTCGTCTGAAAATTTTTTTTTAACAAACAAAGCCGGACGACTTAGAATTAAGTCGTCCCTTTTAATTTTCAATTGCAAAAGTGACCTCTTTAGACGACTTACCTTTAAGTCTTCTGGACGACTTAAATCTAAGTCGTCTGCGATAATGTTTATTGAACTTCTTCATTTTCTCTATGTTTACTAATGTGTTTTATTTTGAATATTTGCAGATGATTTTTAAGTTACATGCAGTGTATGGAGAATGGTTGTTGAGAGATTTCCGTTGGGATTTTGTGGTTGATGATCTCAAAGGAGCAAGATTGTTTTTATTGAATAAAGATTCAACACATGCTGAACTTGTTGCAATGGCTCAAGAAGATTATAACCTGGACATGAGATCAGTGACTGTGGAGATTAGCTACTCATTACCAGCAGAAATGATGATGACTCCAAGCAGTCCTCCCATTCATGTTACAAGTGATAGACAAGTTCGAAACTTGCTCGAGATACTCAAAACGCATAGAGTATGTCTTTGTGTATCAAGCCGCAGCAAGGTGGAAACGGTTTCAGAGAAAAGAGAAGAAGCTGGTGATAATGATGAAGCTGGTGAATGGGAAGAAGATGTTGGTGATAATGATGAAGCTGGTGAATGGGAAGAAGATGTTGGTGATAATGATGAGGCTGATGAATGTTTTGAAGATGTTGGTGATAATGAGTCTGTTGAAGATGAAAATCAAGATGGGGAGGAGGAAAATGGGGAGGAGGAAAATGGGGAGGAGGATGCTGATAACACTATTGTTGGTGAAACGGATCAGAATGGTGGGGATTACAGTCTTTATGGAAAGGTTCTAGATGAGGACGAGGAAGATGATGATAATATTTGTTTTGAAGAAATTGAAAAGACATATGCTAAGACAAATGCTATTGAAGGAGGAAAATCGGATTGTACCAGCATCTATGTCAACCAGAGTTTTGTTAGCAAGGATGCACTGCTTTCAGAGCTGCGGTTGACAGCAGTGAGGGGTAGGTTTTCTTTCAGAATATACAAATCAACAAAAACTCTCCTTGTGGCAATATGTCGGGTTAGCGGTTGTGGATGGAAGATCAGAGCGAGTGTGAAACATGGGTCAAACACGTTTTGGGTAACAAAGTATGTGGAAAAACATTTATGCTCAATTGGAGACCGAATCGCTCAGCGGAGACACTGTACTCCAAAGTATGTTGGTAGTCTTTTCATTGATCGTGTTGGGATCATTGATGGGATAACTCCACAGCATATCACTGATGCAATGAAGAACATGTTTGGCATGACGCTTGATTACACCACTTCATACAGAGCACTGTTATATGCACAGAAATTGGTGAGAGGATCAGCAGAAGAAGGGTATTCGCGTCTGCCTTCATATCTCGAGCAAATCTCCATTGCAAATCCTGATTCTATCACGGCTATAGAACTTGATTCTGAGAAAAGATTTAAGTATCTATTTCTCTCTTTTGGAGCTTCTATCAAAGGTTTTAAGTATCAGAGAAGGGTCATTGTGGTGGATGGAACTCACCTAAGTGGAAAGTATGGAGGTGTTATGTTAGTTGCAGCCGCACAAGATGGCAATTTTCAGATATTCCCATTGGCTTTTGGGATCGTGGATGCTGAAGATGAACCTTCTTGGGAATGGTTTTTCACAAAATTGGCTAGTTGTATATCTCATGACAAGCCTCTGGTGATAGTCTCTGACCGGCACGCGGCCATTAAAAGTGCGTGTGAGAAGGTGTTTCCTTGGGCAACCCGAGGAATATGTTATTATCACCTTCAAGATAACATTGTCAAAAAGTTTAAAGGGAAACATCTCATGTACTTGGTGAAAGGGGCTGCTTATGCGCACACGGTTCACGATTTTAACCGGTACATGGCTGAGATACGGAGTGCAAACCCGGAACTTGCAACGTATTTGGAGAAGGCCGACGCCAAGCTATGGTCAAGGGTTTATTGTAAGGGGAACAGGTTCAACATAAAAACAAGCAACATCGCTGAATCTATTAATTCCGCACTGAAGCGAGCAAGAGGATTTCCGATTCCGTTCCTGCTGGAGTTCATAAGGCAGAAGTTAGGAAAATGGTATTGGAAAAGGAGACAAGATGCTTTGAGTCTCCCAACTGTACATAGCCGGGGTGTTGAATACTTGCTTGCTGTTCGATCAGAGATAGCGGATACGATGACGGTCGAACCAATTGATGGATGGCGTTTCTTTGTCAAAGGTGGCAAAATGGACTGTGCGGTTGATTTGGAACATGTAAAGTGTGGTTGTGGTGTCTATGGAGTGGAGAAAATACCTTGCTCTCATGCTATAGCAGCTGGAACACATGCTGGTGTGCATATCGACACACTTGTATGTCCACTTTACTCAAAGAATCATCTGTATGCAGGATACTCAGAGAATATATATCCTATCGTGTCACAACATATTGAGGAACGAGAATGCTTTCCTCCAAACGTAAAGCGTGGTCCGGGGAGACAGAAGAAATCAAGATGGCAATCTTGGTTGGAGCTATCTAGGATGAGGGGACACAAACCCAGGAAGAAACACAGGGCACGGAGATGCTCAAACTGCAAGGAAACTGGCCATACGAAACCACAATGTACACAACCAGTTGACTAGTTGTCCAGACGACCTAAATATAAGTCGTCCAGTCTTGATTACCCGTCCAGACGACTAATTTCTAAGTCGTCCAGTGTTTCGTCTACCTTCTACGAAGTCGTCCAGTGTATTAGACTACCTTCTACTATCCCTTCAAGTGTATTTTTTTAGACGACCTTTTACGAAGTCGTCCAGTGTATTTAAGTCGTCCAGTGTATTTAAGTCGTCCAGTGTTTAGACTACCTTCTACTATCCCTTCAAGTGTATTTTTTTTTAGACGACCTTTTACGAAGTCGTCCAGTGTATTTTATTTTTAGACTACCTTATTTTTTTTAGACGACCTTATTTGTAAGTCGTCCAGTGTATTTTATTTTTAGACTACCTTATTTTTTTTAGACGACCTTATTTGTAAGTCGTCCAGCTGGAAAACCTTCCAGACGACTTATTTGTAAGTCGTCCAGCTGGAAAACCAAATAAGTCGTCCAGCTGGAAAACCTTACACAAGTTAGAAAATCTATACATCGACAAATTCAAATACACAAATAAATCATACATGCCCACAAACATACAAATAGATTTGTGTATACAAATAGATTTGTGTATACAAATAGTTCAAATATACAAATAGATTTGTGTATACAAATAGTTCAAATATACAAATTGATTTGTGTATCTATACAAGTTAAAAAATCTATACAAGTTAGATTTGTGTATCTAATCATACATGCCCACAAACATACCACCATCCTCATTATCTTTCAAATGCTGATCAACAAGCTCCGTCCATATAGCCAAAGCCATAGTATCCCTCATAGTCTTCGCATTGGACCTAGCAAAGTCTTTAGGGCTAAAGGGGACCCCAAGAGCATGACATGCAATGTACTTTACAGCGTACACGCCACAATCACCATTGTTGGTCGTGGGTACATCTTTCAGCAGTCTCTCATATGTGTATCGCTCCAACCCATGCTTCTGGTCTCCGCACTCAACAAGCAGATAAGGGACCATCTCGAGAAAAGGCTCCATTATCTCATCCCATCTTTCTGGTATGGTAGTTGAAGGTATGCTGTCCCAGACGACTATGTGCCTCTTAGGGATCGATATCCAAATAGCCACCCAATGTTTGTTGTCCAAGTTCAGTGGCGCATAGATATCATCAATGTCCTCCCCCCACTTCTTGTTTGATTGGCAAAATGAAGGCATTGATCCGTCATAAAAACTCGCCGCCCCACTAGGTAGCATTCTTCCTAAACCGTTGTGATCAGACGACGATGCTTTGAAGAACAGATACTGGTCTCTCCAAGACTGGGAAAAGTTATGATCCAGGAAGCACATTCGCTCGCTCCGGAAAACTTGTGGATTCTCCTGATACCTCTGCCTTAGCACATTCATCCAAGCATCTATATGCTGCATATAAAATAATACAAGTTAGAACCTTCCAGACGACTTATATATTTACAAATCTATACAAAGACAAGTTACCAGACGACTTATTGATAAGCAGAAGACTTACTACGTCTTCCAGCCATGCTTTGGATGTCCGGAGTTTTTGATACCACCAAGTTGGTGATGTACGTGGTTTGTCCTCTTCCTTAGTGAAATAATCACTGCAAACAAAAAAGCAATCAGTTTTGGTAGACTAAATCAAGCTATTATGGGTAAAGCAATCACTTACGGATCAGTTTTCAACCAATCAGCGAGCTCCTTCATCTTAGGTCTGTTTAGTGTGGGAAATAAATTATACTTTCCCACTCTAAGGAGTTTCCTTCTCTCTGCCGTATAAGGAGATATCTGCGTGGGAGCAGGTTTCTTCGTTCGTTCACTCCTTGCACGCACAGAAGCAGTGGGAGCTGTTTGGTCCAATACAACCAGGCTCGGTTCTGAAGCTGAAGCTGGATCGGTGGAAGCGAAGCTCGGTTGTTGATCGTTGGAAGCGAAGCTCGGTTGGTCAGTGGAAGTGAGAGGAACAATCTCTTTGGAGGTGACACCATCTGCTTTATCCTCCGGCAAGATCTTATATACCGAGATCGCCTCATCTGCTGTATCCTCCGGCAACAATCTCTGCAATAAAAGTTGCACACAAGTTAACCCTGGACGACTTAAATAAAAGTGGTCTGGACGACTAGTTGACCCTGGACGACTTAAATAAAAGTTGTCTGGACAACTAGAAGACCCTGGACGACTTAATTCTTGTTGGGAGAGGATTTGATACTAACCTCTTTGGGCAGAGG
>WHPY01000058.1:977554-996184 GCA_019776045.1 Brassica rapa x Raphanus sativus | reverse complement strand
TTTCAAAAACGGTTTTAATGCTTTCCAAAATCTAACCCTAAGAACACATACAATACTACAACATATGTTGATGAAACATAAACTAAAGAATATCATGACTCACTACTTTCACTCATCTGGGCTGAAAACAATTGAAATTTGTTATATATTAATTTATATCTCTTAAGACATATGTTAATTACATAATTCCAATTTTTCACTTATCAAAATATTTTTTACAAAATTTTTAAATTATGTTTAAGAATAACTGTCCAGACGACTTAACTTAAAGTCGTCTGGACGACTTATTTTCAAGTCGTCTGTTTACAGACGACTTGCGAGGGGTAGAAACGTAAAAAAAATCCGTTTTTTTGTTTGTTCACAAGGAGATAGTTGTAATTTCAATAGCCTTTTAGGTTACTTTTGCCTTTGACCCAAGTTGGGGTATTCTTTTGGGTTTGACTCCAAGTTTTGAGTCACAATTGGTAATTCTCCCTAATATGTTTGCGTATACTAATACATTAATTTTATAAGACAAATATTTTGTGGCAAATAATTTTTTTTTCACATTTATGTATCTCTTAGTTTAGTTTATATTGAAAATATATGAGAAACATACAACACTTAAAAACATATGTAAACAGTTTTAGAAATAAAAAATATTAATATTGAGAATATTATAAATTTTTCGCTGAGTATCAAAATATGTTAAACTTATTGGTTAGCTAGATTATAGGAAATAGCAGATTTTACTTTAATTAAATAAGAAAAATAGATTAAATGTTTAAAATAACTTTATTAATTATTTCAGTGGCATAAGGTTATAAATAAATTGTAAACTTAAGGATTGATTCTTATATATACTTCAATTTTAATAGATTAGATTTCTCTTATGACTTATTTTTCCATCCTAAATCCAAATTTGAGGTTAGGTTTTCCTAATTGTGGTCGGATCTTCCTAGAGCTCAAGTTTTGTCTAGGAGAGCAGAAACTCTGATTCGATTAGTAAAGTGTGTTTATCTCGTTCCAAAAAGCTAAAGTATGTTGTGGCTATGCTTGCTGCCTTAGTAAAAACCAAGTATGAGATATTGTGATGTTGATTGATGGTTATGGTTGTGTTTATTGATTGGTCTTGCTTGAGTGGAATATTGTTGATAGCATGACTAAGTGTTATTGAAGTGAATGAACATGACATGTTGTGGTATTGTTAATTGAAACTAGAGAATACTACCATAATGAGATATTGTGTTGATAGTTGTAAGTGATAATGATGAGCGTGATTTATATTGATGACCATGAAAGATATTGATTGGTGTGATGGATATGTATGATTGCTTATTGAAAGTTAGGCTTAAATAATTAATATGTGAAATAATTATGATATACATGAATATTATTATTGATCTTAGATAATATTATTACTGTACATAGTGAAGTAGTGTATGGAAAGAGTTGCTATAATCATTTAACAACACATCAGTATGAAAGCACAAAGGGACGAGATTCCAGTCCAGGGCCATGCCACACATGACGATGCATGATCTGATCGTGCTAAATTTAGAGGTAGATAAATATGTGTGGACCATCAGTCCCTTTGTGCTTTCATACTGATGTGTTGTTAAATGATTATAGCAACTCTTTCCATACACTACTTCACTATGTACAGTAATAATACTTCAACTTTAGCCTTTGTGACTATGATCTGTTTCAATGTGTTGGAATAAATGGGATGGCCAATATCAGATGAGGAAAAAAGCCTCAAGGTGGAAGTGGTGATAGTATCATAATCATTTCACAATTGTAGCATATGTATCATCATAATATGTGAATGCATTAGTATGTAAATATGGTATATATGAAATTGAAGTACATTTTTGAAATTCTCCTTAATTTTTTTAAGTACTTACACTAATGCCACTCATATATTCATGACAATAATTTTATTGAACTAAAATTAGCACCATTAAATTATTTTCAGAGATTTTGTTCCTAATTAATAGGAAACTAAATTGTTTCATAAATGCTTCAGTTACTAAAATACAACCAACGTGATAAAATACTCTAATTAACAATCAAATGAGTATTTCTTGATCAAATAGAAAAAAATCAATGAGTATATTCATCTCTTCTTTACAGTGAGTAGTAGACATATCTTATTTAATGGACAAGAGAGTCTAGAAAAGTAGATCAAAGAGTCTTGGAAACCAAAACACCATCTAATTTGGCCTTTATGCTTTTCTTCTTCCACCATATCTGTAACTTCATGATATTGCTTGAACACATATTTACAAATACTTTTTCAATAAACTATATAAAACTATTTAAAATTAATTGAATAACTACTAACATCTTTTATTCATAAATACTGAAATAGTTATAAAACAATAAAAATAGTTTATTCATTAATCAATATGATTTTTCTAATTATTTATAGATTGAATTACTTAGAAAACTAGATTGCCCAATTACTTTTTATCTAAATTATTTAAAATTATCCAAATTTCTCAAAAATATAATCAAAGGAATATTTTTATCAGATTTAAAAACAATCATCCGAGTTATCCGATATTTTATTAAAACCTCAAAAATCTACTTTCACTCAAATTATTCAAAATCATCCGAATACATAAACCAAACCAAATAAACTCCAAATTTATCGGGTTCCTCAAATTTTTTAGAATGAAACCGAACCCTAATTCATAAACAACCGAATGGTTTTTATATCTCTTGAACCAAAAGGGTAAAAACCACAACCGAACCATAAATGAACAACCGGACCAAAAATCCAACACTCAAATTAATCTACATATTAATTAGTGAATAAAAGAAAAAGTTAATAAATTTATCAAAAAGTAATCCGCATTTTCTAAGCGTGGATCAAAATCTAGTTAGTATCATAAGTGTTGCATATGTTATTTATGGTTTGTATGATGAATGTTATTTTAGGTTTGCGGGAAATTGATTATCTGGGTATGGAATTGGAAACCCAACTTACAAAGCAAAATTAGTTGTTTAGAATTTTGTTTGTTTTGTAGATAATCATTAGGTGTACACTCAAACTGGATGAACTTAAGCTAAGCTGATGTAAAATTGTGCTTTTTTGCAATATGCAAATAAATGTTTAATATGTAAGGTAATGTTTTGAGCGATGAGTTTCCAACGGGATCTATATATCTTTATTTGCGAAATCTAATATTATATAAATATATCGAATTTATGAAATTTTTGAGTTTCGTATAATACTTGATCTTGACTCTGACAAACTAACTATTAAATATATTTTGGGTTGACAAATATTGGACTACTGTTTACTAGGATTTCTTTGCTTAAATGTTAAACTGAAGTGTCAAACTTTTAGAAATCTCAGTTAGGTAGATAAATAAACGTACGTGGCGTCTTCGATTTAATTTAGGTTTTAGTGGTTGACCATACATGTTTTGTTTAATTATTGCATGATTGGTAGTTCTAATCTTCTAGACTGGATCAGGGGTGTTACAAGTAAAGATAACATTTAGAGGCTTCATTGTTTGTCTTGCAATGGCGCATCTTCAACCAAATTGACTGGAGTTTACCTATGTGAACATTTATTTCGACACGCGAAAGATTAATAAGAAATTAAACCAATTCAGACACAATATTAATTACAAAAATATAAAACAATACTCCCTCCGTTTCAAATTATATGTCGTTCTAGAGGAAATTTTTTGTTTCAAAATAAGTGTCGTTTTCGGTTTTCAATGCAAAATTTATTGAGAATATTCTCTTTTCTATTTTTCTATTGGTTGATACATGGTTAGGTGTATTGGTAATAGTGTGTTTATTTTGGAAATATGTAAAATTAAATGTTTTCTTAATCTGTGTGCATAAGGTTAGAACGACATATAATATGAAACGGAGGGAGTATATTTTGAGCAGTGGTGTGAGGTGTGAATCTTGTGACCATAGAAATATTCACCGGCCAGTGTGGGGGTAGACCCACGTTAATGTCACGTGTTCCATAGGGAACATATTAAAACAATACCATAAACTACGTTAGCTATAGTTTAGCTTTGAACTCTCTGGAAGAAAATAGTATTGTCTCTGCTAATTTGAGACAACGCTCTCAACAACTACTTTAAAACAAGTTCCATTTTCTGGTTTCGTAAATATTTTTGGTTCTTTTTTGTAGTAATTATTCCCACATTTTATAATTGTTTATTTGGCTTTTCTTTCCTCTTTATTATCTTTATAAAGAGCTCATTCCTTTTTTCATAAATAGTTTTCTTACTATTTTTAAAAGTATTTTTTACTCACGTTTTATTTTTATAATTTATTTTATTTAAGTTTTGTATGCTCTATATAAAGATGAAGTTATTATGTTCAAAAATAAATATACATTTAAATAAAATATATATCTTTTATGTAATTTTTTATAATATATATCAACTAATTACATTCTATTTAATATTTAACTATAAATGTCCCAAATATATTATTCGGTTTTATCTTGTATATTTATATTTATCTTACAGATTCATTCCCTTAACATATTATGAATTTTTTTTTGTTTCTAAAGACCATATGATATCTCATTTGCCCCCCTCAAAATATCGAAAGATCTATGGTCCCTATGTAATATTTGAAATTTGGATAATGTAAATTTTTGTTTTCAATATTCTGGACCTTAAAATACACGGATTTGTGTTTATGTTCAGTTTTTGGTGCAACTGTACTCCTCACATATTAGACACATCTTTTCTCAGTAATCACACCGACTAGTGAAGCGGTTTTGTTTGACTTCATATCCGATAACTCATTCAGTCATTCTACGAGTCTGAGTCAGAAAAAAATGTGAGTTATTCGGCAACAAAGCAAAGGGTTTCCGTGTGACAAAAAAAAAAAAGCAAAGGGTTTCCAGGCTGATGATTTGTTTGACGCAGTTAAAGTGCTTTTTCTTTTTTTTTTTGCTTAACTCGCAGTTCAATTGTTCGACAACATCATTTCGTTTTTTAGAAAAGCAACAGTATTTCTGTGACAAAACGGTTACATCTTTTCTAAAGTTATCGAGAAGTTACGAAGCCACAAACATATGTATACTTATCTTTTTTTTGAAAAAAATATGTATACTTATCATATATTTTTAGTTTACATCTCTCATATATTTAAAATAATTATATTGATGTTATTATATTTAAGATCATATAATGTACATAATTATAAACAAAATAATTTGATATTCAATTAAAATGTATATCAAACTTTTTGTTTTATATATTAACAAAAATTACATCCAATTTTTTTTTAAAATAGCCAAATTAATGTTTTATTTTATTTTTGAAATATTATCTCAAAGTCTATTAGTCTTTTAATTTAATAAAAAAATTAGTTAGTGAAAGTTATATTTTTAAATATAAAAAAACTTAAAAATGAAAAATTAATTTGTTTTTCTATTCAAAATCTTAAATCCAAACCCAATTTGAAATAATTGATTCTTAACTAAAAATATCTCAATTGGACTCAAAGTATAAAAATACAACCTATACTATTATTTATGAAGTGATTTTGCTGATTTGTCATATTCTCCTTGATTTTAGCTAATTTGCTTATTTGTCATATTTTTATTAGTTTTTTATTATTAAATCATCAATTTATTCATTTATATAATATTCTTTGATTTATTATTAGTTTTTTTATTAAATCATCAATTTATGAATTTAGATTTATTTTTTGATTTTAGCTAATTTTGCTTATTTGTCATATGCTCATTAGTTTTTAGATTAAATCATCAATTTATTAGTTTAGATAATATAAATATTTTAAACTTTCTAATTAATTTATTAGTTTAAATGATATAAATATTTCGAAATTTCTCATTGGATTTATGATTATAATTATTTTAACTTTCACAGGATTCTTATTAGTTTTTAGCTTAAATCATTAATTTATTAATTTAAATAATATAACTATTTCAAATTTTCTAATTGGAGTTACCATTATAATTATTTTAAACAAGTTAGGACCAATTCTTATTTTCACATGATGTAAGATGTTTTAAATTCTATAGTTTCATTTTTTCTCATTAACTGGAATTGTCTTGATTATAGTTTTTGACATCTATATTTTGTACTTTTGATATTTGTTTTTAGTTGGAGTTCTATATTTTTCTTCTTTCTTTGAGTTTTAAAGATTAGGAGCAAATCGGTTTTATTGCATGGAATTTGGAATTATGAATTAGGTATTATGAATTACTTCGGTAGTTATTTCACAGTTATGTTTTAATTATTATTGTTTAATCTATAAGAAAATATATTTTAATATTAAGTTTAGAAAGTTATCTATATAATCATGTTAAAAACATGTGTTTAATGGTTTATTTTCTAAAACGGCTAAAATAGATATATTTTTAATTAATAATAAGATTTATCATTATATAATTAGCCATAAATTAAATTTAATAATAAAACTATCATTAACTATTTTTATTTTATTAAAAGTAAACTTATAAAATATTAAGATAAATCAATGTATATATTTATCAAGTAAACCAATGAAATATTGTCTCAATTCGTTTTTTTAATCTTCTAAATTATCATCGAACTTTAGTTTTTATTTAATTTTTATTTATTTTGTTCTTACTTGATTATGTGTGTTTTAATGCTTTATTGTGTGAAATATTTGATATGTAATTATGCTCTTATAGTCTCATAGTTTTATAGCTTTCATTTGTGTCAAGAAGACGTATACCGAAATAAAAATCAAAAAAACTAAAATGATTAAGAATATAAAAAAATAAGTTATCATGATGTTTACATCATAATACATATATTAACAATTATTAGTAAAACGATTATGCCTGTATGTGCGGGTAATTACAGCTCTGATTACTTCTGATCTTTTGAGAGGAGTATTTGGGATTGCTTCCTTGATTACAGCAACAATAACAGTCACAATATGAGCGTCACAGTTAATTAACTCCTTTTTTTTTTAAGACAAAGAAACAAATTCTATTTTCTCTCCTATTTACTACGGCGAAGAATCAGAAGAATCAAAGTCTCATTATATTTTTTTCTTTTTTCTAATTCTTCTTCCAAGCGCAGGATAACTCCAGAGGGTTAATCAGGATTTAATCGAAGAACTTTCGCAATTTCTAAAAATTGAAGATATAGATCACGAAATTAAATTTCAATTATTTGTGGAAACATATCAATTGGTAGAATCTCTGATAAAAGAACGAGATGCTGTCTATATATGAATTACTTACATGTTCACCAAGAAAAAGTACATAAATACTGAACGGAATTTATATTCCTGCTTCGAAATAAAATACCGATCAAAACCTAAACGTGTAAAGAGAAAATTCTCTCCTGTTCTCACATCTCTATCATTCACAGGATATGAATTTTCCAGAGGAGATGAGATCTTTTTTGTTGTAAAATATTGTTTCGCATTAGGCGATTTTCAGTTTCGTATTAGGCGATTTTCAGTTTCGCGTGGGCGATGTTTTTGTAGTGTTTGTCAATCTCTCTTGAAGCTGATCTTCAAGTTTTCAATTCTTTATCTTCGAAAGAGATTGAAATCATCAGCTTTCCACTAGATCTTCATTCTAATCCCGTTGTTTATCTTGTTCAGTCCCTTGGTTTTACTGTGTTCACTTTAATCTATCTCTATGAGAATCAGTTTTCCATATTTATTTGCTTGCTATGGCGTAAAGGAAGCATCTCTGATTGAGATTAGATTGAGTTTAATGGATTCTCTCAGTCAGTTTTTGGAGTAAATCAAGAAGAGTTGGCGTTGTTTAACGGTCCGACAAATGATTATGCTTCAGTCTGACTTTTGATTCCTCTGTTTCAATTCCGGTGAAAGAGGTCTTCTGATCAGATAGACATGGTTGAGGTGGAAGGCATCCTTCATTGGTGTCGACGAAATCCCGTGAAAGAATACAATGGTGATAGCAGGTGAATCATGAAGTCCACGGTGGTAGAAGCTTTTCCGGCGACCATAGATACCACTTCTTGCATGATGAACACGTGGAACTACACGTGTATTCAATAGATGCCGTAAAAGTTAACGCGTGGAGGAACATAAAAATTATTATCATTTTACAATCTTATCGCTTCACAATCTAGACTTTATTTTATTTGTGTCATGGGTTTTTGTAATGATACCAATGTACTCGCCTGTTGGGCAAGGTTTTAATAAAACCAAAAGATGACAAAAAAAAAAAAAAAAAAAAAAAAAAAANCACTCCTAACTTCTTGAAACAATGACGGAGAAATCGATGGGGTACCCTTCTAGATCTTTCTTTGTATTTACATTATTGCCTCCACACTGCAACCTGGATTGTCGTTTTGGCCACAGGACAATCACAAATTCAAAACCCTAAGGCTATATAAATCAAAACTTGAAGTCACTCACTCACAACAACACATTTCTAAGAGACGGATAAAAAAAAAAGTAATGGCGGAGAAAGAAGAAGTGAAGCTTTTGGGAATATGGGCGAGCCCTTTCAGCCGTCGGATCGAGATGGCTCTCAAACTCAAAGGCATACCGTACGATTACGTTGAGGAAATACTAGAGCACAAAAGCCCTTTGCTTCTTGCACTCAACCCTATCCACAAGAAGGTCCCTGTTCTTGTCCACAATGGCAAAACCATTCTCGAGTCTCAAGTGATTCTTCAATACATCGATGAGACTTGGAAACAGAATCCAATTCTCCCTGAAGATCCTTACGAGAGATCCAAGGCTCGATTCTTAGCTAAACTCGTCGATGAACAGGTATATAATATTCTTACAATCGTTTTTAATTTTTTACTTATTAATTGTTTTTAATCTTTTACTTATTACTTGATTTAATCTTTATCTGTAATGCAGATTATCACTGCGGGTTTTGTATCAATGGCAAGAGCAGACGAGAAAGGAAGAGAGGCTTTGGCGGAGCAGACAAGAGAACTGATTATGAATCTGGAGAAGGAACTTGTCGGAAAAGATTTCTTCGGCGGTAAGAGTGTCGGGTTCTTGGATTTAGTTGCCGGAAGTATGATTCCGTTTTGTTTGGAGAGAGGTTGGGAAGGAATGGGATTGAAAGTGATTACAGAGGAGAAGTTTCCAGAATACAGCAGATGGGTGAAGAACTTGGAGAAGGTTGAGGCTGTGAAAGATTGTATTCCTCCAAGAGAGAAACATGTTGAACACATGAATTATATGGGGGAAAGAATCAGATCCGCTTAGTCGAAAGTCATATTTGGTTCTGTGTTTCAATGTTTTTAAGTTACTGTCATGTTTGAACTTTGAACCTTGTTATCTGTTATGTTTCTCAAAAAGCTTATCTTTATTCTTCTAATAAACAAATTCATCTTATTAAAGTATGAGTGATTTAAGTTGTATATAGCTAACAACGTTTGGTATTTAGCTGCTCTGCCGGGACTAAAATAGCTTTGGCTCTCTGACTTTAAGAAACGAGCTGTAGGTCTGGGCTGTTATGCGTAAGGTGTGGACAAGATGAATATTTGATGGAGCGTTAGAGATTACTTATGACTTTAAGAAACGCGCTGTAAGTCTGTTATGTCATGCGTTAGGTGTAGACTGCGTAGACAAGAGATTTAGTAGAGCCGCACAGATTTTATGGCTAACATTAGATAAGAGATTTTCTGCTGATTCTCTGTATCAATATGTAATCAATGTGTGTACTCACCCGACTAATGGCCTACTTTTACTACCTTCAAAGTTCAGCATATAGCAAGATTAATCAATTCAGTGGCGGACAAGTTTGTACAAGATGCATACGAAGAATTCCATTTCAACTGTGTTTTATGTGGACTTTAAGCTTTCTATCTGGTTTTCCCAACCAGTAGAACTCATTTCATATTTTAGTTATTGTTGTAAAAAAAGAACTCAAGAAGAAAAGATACAATTTATAATGTTCCCTTTTAAATAAATCACTAGATTTTGACTGCTATATTTTATTTTAAATTTCTATTTTTCAGAAAATTAATTTTCATATTTGTGTGTATTTTTAATCATATTTATGTTTTTCTTTGTAATTATATTTTTTTAGTCAACATATATTTTATAATTTTTATAAAATAATAGCAATTTGAAAATTTATCTCGCATACATTCGTTTCTTTATAAGTATATGCCGTACGTCCATATCTTTATAATCATATTTTTTTATTCTTGATCTTGATCCGTACTTCAAATGCAGGTATAGCGTTGGTTTGTAATTTTTTTCCGGTAAATATGTCGGAATTTGATTACTATTTTGTTATAAAATTTTGAATCATAAATTTATGAATAAAAATTGAAGCTTTACTTTGAAATATAAAATATACTGGATTTTTTGGTTTGTCAAAATGTATTGCAATACAAACTATTATATGTGTATATATTTTTTTTTCTTTTTTTACAGTTATGCTAAATTATAACACATACCATAAAAACCATAATTTATATAAGAATTATAATATCATATTTTTACTACAATAGTCTAAATGGGGCCAACTATACAATCCCAAAACGGCCGTAACTTACTTTATATATATAATTATTATTATTATAGAAATGAAAATTTTCATTGTGTGTTTACATTTTATTTTATGTAATTTACTTTATTAAAAATAAGTGGTTTTGTAATTTACATTTTGGCTAAATAGGTCATGTGGGTCCAGGAATTGAGGAAGGAGGAGAGTTTACAATATACAGTATATACTTTATTTTTTAAGTAGATAACATGAAAAAATAATTAGTTGGATTAAATCTGGTTATATTTCTAACTTAATAGAATGGATAATAGCGGGTCTCGGTATATTTTTTCAAAAAGGATATATTCCTTACAAATTTCACAAATATATAGTATAAGAAAATTTCATAATAGGTTTTATTCGTTATTCTTTGGAGGTACATACATATTAGGAAAATATATTTAGAAATGAATATTTTTTTCATAAATACTTTTTGAAGTACTTATATTTGGAATAAAATCTTGATTCATTTAAAATTAATTACTAATATATCATCAAAATCTATAGTTAAAAATATCTTCAACTAAAAATCAGTTTTAGTGTTCAGATCTTATTTTGTGGGATACTCGTAAATGATTGTGTATTATATAATTTAAATGTTGTATAGGAACTCAGTTATGAAAATTATAGTTGAATAACAAACGAAACACGAAATTGTGAGAAAATTTAAATATAAACATCCATGTTATACGAACATGTATATGTAAAGAACATATCATCCACCATGGTGCAACACTTAACATGGTGTTGATCGACGAAAAGGTACATGTAATTCAAAGTAATTTATACTTCTATTTAATATACTAAATACAAATGATTGTTTTATGTTAAGAGGCTTAAAATTCAAGAAATAGTGAGAAACAAATTCATTCGTCCGTACAAATCTTATCTAATGGAAGGAATTTGGGTCGAGATTGAAGATTTTTGTCTTACCGCTAAACATGTAGATTAGGAAGTTGGCGGTTACATACCTTTTATTATTCAGTTTATAATTTCTACTACTATCTAATGATTCCAATTCATGGAAGGTTAACTATTGACACCAAATTTAAGTTAATTTTAATTATGTTCCATGTGCTCTCATATATATATATATTTGGTTAATGTAATTTTTTTAATTAGTGTCATTTGTTAACGTTTCAGACTAATTAATGAATTTTACTATTTGATTTATGCAAAGATCTATCAATTATATGATATTTCCCAAATATTCAGTGTGTATGTATAGTATTAATTATTATTCCCAACATGTGTCAGTTTCGTGTATAATTTGGAACGGGGTAAAACACAAGTGGTTTATTAATACTATATATATAATAATTAACATAATATTTTAAATTTTAATAATCGATCATATATTGCTTTTAACGTTTTTTCCTTTTTTATTATCTTTAAAACCAACAATTTTCTTCTCTATTTATTGTACCTTTTATAATCAAAACCATATCATCATCAATATCTTATCTATCTCTAAAATATCAATTCTCTTTGTTCAGTCAGAATTTTTAATGGCGGATTCAAGATTACTTTCTCTACCAGATGAACTTCAAGAATAGGTGCTCCAACACGTAGAAGATCAATCACAGATCTTGCCAATGTCAAATTGACATGCAAGCAACTGAAGGAGGTTTCAGAACGACCTTCTGTCTATAGAGCATTTGACCTGATCAACTTGCATTTAAACTTGTTGGATCGGATGCCTAGAGCTTTTTTTATAGTATTATCGTCACGAAAATACGGATGCAATCTACATAAAGTTTATGTTTCTTGCAAATCAAATTATGTAATCCAACTTCTTTTTAATAATATAAGCATCTTTTCAAATTATTCCTCAGTTATTCAAGGATTTATTTTTATTATTTAATTTCGTTTTATGTTAATTTCTAAATCTTTTACATGTTTTTGCAGTGACAAGAAATAATATTATTGGAAAGATGTTGATACGTCATTCTTAAAACAAATTCTAACAATATTTTCACCTTTTTATAGTGTTAATGTAAGTGTAATATTCTTTAATAATGTTCAAATTAAACTATGTTAGAGTAATTAGTGACTCATATTTCTTGATATATAATAAGATCTCTTAAGTTTAGTTTGATGGTAATTATGACGACTTTATGAAACCTCAAAAATAAGTTTTTAATAATAAAATTATAATATAAGGTTTTCCACAGGGCATCCCTAGATTTACTAAAACTCTAAATAGAAAAAGAAAGTTGGAGGCTTATTTAATCGTAAATCCATTATATCTTTAGTGTTTTTTTATTGTTTTGTGTTTGTTTTTTCATTGACATATTAATAATGGACTCACTTTTATTCATTTTGATGTTGGTATATATTTTTAACTCTATAAATAATAAAATTCAAAATTAATTATGAAAACTTATAATGAAACTTAAAAAATGGGGGCCTCTATAAGAGGGACCCAGGTCTATGATTTAGTTGGCTGTGCCACATCCAACCATGGACTTTTGAACAATGATACCTTACATATGGTTTTACTGTTTCAATCCTTTAAATTTGAGATTTCGAAGTTTCGGGTCATATAATAGATCATGACGCGTCACAAAATATATGCCGAATGGCGTGATTTAATGATTGTGCACCAAAAAAATTAAATCGATGATATGTTGAATGTCTCTATTTGTTTAGTGCAATCGAACAAGTATCTTTATAAGTCAAAAATATCTTTATAGATCGGAAATATAACAATTATATATATATATATATAATATATATATATATATATGACTGTCCTTGTATTATAAATAAACATGAATAATGATAGATTTAGTACATATATGTAAGATATGATATATTAATAAAATAATATCCTTGATCATGAGAAATCAAAGCAATTTAAATATATCAGTCTACTGACCGTCCACCTAATTATTAATTATATTATATAATTTATAAATAGTTATACTACTATTTTTAATTGATTGATTTATTCGATTTAATCGATTTATATACCAAACTGTATCCATCCATATAGTGTAGTTTTTTAAAAATAACATTGATTTGGTATATTTGATATCACTATATTCAAACGATTTTTCTCCATTTTTATACGGTTTTGGTTTTAGCGGATTGAACACCTTAAAAGCTTACATAGCAAGCCCAGTAGAACCTATAGAAGGCCCATTAGGTCGATTTAAACACACACACTCAGTTCTCGTAATAACGAAAAGTGAATAAGTTTGATAAAAATGGACCAATCAAGCTGACTCATCTGACAGCGCAGGTCGTCTCTTCTTTGTCTCCTCTCTTTCTGGCGGCTCGAACGCCAAAGGCAAAGAGAGCTACACGTTTGAAAATTGAAATATCCGTTCTTTTTCTAATACCGAGGCTCTCAGTAAACCCGAGATGGCGGAGAAGCCGGCGCAGGAGAAGGAGAAGGAGCAGGAGCAGAAGCCAGCGATGGAACCAGCGGTTCTAGACGATATCATCCGCCGTTTGGTAGAGTTTAGGAACACGAGGCCTGGATCTGGGAAGCAAGTTCACCTCAGCGAAGGTGAAATCCGTCAGCTCTGTGCTGTCTCCAAAGAAATCTTTCTTCAACAACCTAATCTCCTCGAACTCGAAGCTCCCATCAAGATCTGCGGTCTGATTCTTCCTCTCTCTGCTCAAACAGTATTTTATTTTTTATTTTCCTTTCACTGGAATACTATTTTTTATGTTGAAAGAGAGAATCTGTTAGCTCTTTGGTAACAGTTGGTAGTATTTAGTTTGTCACTTCGAGCATAAATGTTGTTTTAGACCTTTTGATATTTTGAGTTCATAAGTCATATAACTATTAAATCAAGTGAATGTGGTGTGAAAGGTGGAATCTTTATACTACAAGTCTTAGATATGATTTAAGAGTTTGGAGAGTTTTCTTATGATGTCAGATTCGTTTATAATAATGTTTAAATAGTTTTAAGTTATTGGAACTCTTTTATAATGCAAGACTTTAGAAGGGTCAAGTGTTTTGACATGTTCTTATGGGGTTTGATTCTTTAATGTGATGACTAGATAAGTTATGGGGTTTGATTGGTTCTCATGAAACGTTTCCTGACTAAGTTCCATGTTTTTTCTCATGTCTCATACTTATACAGGTGATATTCATGGGCAGTATTCAGATCTATTGAGGCTCTTTGAGTATGGAGGCTTCCCTCCAGAAGCCAATTATTTGTTCCTAGGTGATTACGTGGACCGTGGCAAGCAAAGCTTGGAGACAATATGCCTTCTCTTAGCATACAAAATCAAGTACCCTGAGAACTTCTTCTTGCTGAGAGGGAACCATGAATCTGCTTCCATCAATCGTATCTACGGGTTCTACGACGAGTGCAAACGCAGGTTCAACGTCAGGCTCTGGAAGATATTCACCGATTGCTTCAACTGCCTTCCTGTGGCCGCTTTGATCGATGACAGGATACTGTGTATGCATGGTGGGATCTCCCCGGAGTTGACGAGCTTGGACCAGATCAGGAACATCTCACGCCCAATGGATATTCCTGAATCAGGTCTGGTGTGTGATTTGCTTTGGTCGGATCCTAGTGCAGACGTCAAAGGATGGGGAGTGAATGATCGTGGTGTTTCGTACACTTTTGGAGCTGACATTGTTGCAGAGTTTTTGCAAAAAAATGACATGGACCTTATCTGCCGTGCCCACCAGGTTCTTTTTTTTATTATTATTATTGGTTTAGAAAAACTATGCAAAGCTGTTTTATGATTCTTATTGTTTTTTTTTAGGTTGTTGAAGATGGGTATGAGTTCTTTGCAGACAGACAGCTTGTTACTGTATTTTCAGCTCCCAACTATTGCGGAGAGTTTGACAATGCTGGCGCAATGATGAGCATTGATGAGAGCTTAATGTGCTCCTTCCAAATTCTAAAGCCGTCGGATAAGAGATCATCACCATTTCTATGACAGCAATCATCTAGTTGCCTCCATGCTTCAAGTTTAACATTACTCCAAAAAGGTAAAAACTTTTATTTTTCTTCTTGTTATATTTGGCACCACATGTGTGTTAGTGGTAACACTTGTTTCTACATTTCTTGCTTTGAGTTCTAGATTGTTCACCCCAGGTCTAGCTAGTTCATCATCACATGTTTCTTATCACATAAACTAGCTCAGTACACTGAGTGTTTTCTTTGTGGCTCAGCTTTTGATTATTTTTTTGGGTATCTGACAATTTGCTGTAGCTGTACACTGGGGAGAGAGGATCTAGAAGCAGAAACTACTCAACTGTGACCATAGTGGTTCACCTGATGATAGAACATTTAAGCAAAAAACGCAGAGACGGTCTCCAACAGAGTAAACCATTCAGGTCTCTACTGTAATTTTAGCTTCTTCTCACATCTATCTCCATGTTTGTCTAAAACGTGTGTTTTTTCTTCTTTCTGAATAATCTTTAGATTCTCTCATTTGTACACTCTTATTTTTTATTGAACACCCAAGGATAAAACTTTTCTAGAGTCCCTAGTTTTCTTCACCACAGCTCGCAGATTCTGATGTGATTACTAAAACATAAATCCGTTAATCACCAGCTATTGCGAGCACTACTCACTTTCAAAATTAATCAGGTGGTGCCAATTATCAAATGTAAGAACATATGGAGCTTAAAGGAAAAAAATATGTGTAATTGAGGATTAACAAATGGCTGTACAAGAATGTTCACAGTGTGCATCATGAGTAAAGCTCTACCCATGTTTTTTTTATGTTCTCAATAGTATAAGCCCGGTCCCATAAATGATCTCATGATATGCCACACCGTTTGGCTTGACATCAGAATATGGACATCCAGCTGAGATTCTGTTTTTTGGGTTTTGCTACCATAATTGGTCCGGGGCCTCACTTAAACACCCTATGGTATGCTCAGAGTTATTGAGACAGTTGAGGCTCATTGTGGTTATCATTTCCTATTAAGTCTTCTTCCTCTCTACAGAGGGTAAGATCAAACATATAGCTTCTTAGAAGGTGAGACACACCTTAAACTCTTAACAAATCTTTTAAAAATGGACTGGTAAAATGGACAGATGATTCCGACACTGGAGACAATTTAGAATTGTTTATTAGTGGTTCTTCAGGATCTTTGGTTACCGACAAGGGTTACAGAAAACTAAAGGCCCTTAAAGAAACGTGAAACTTTGTTTATTAGTTTTTCATAAATGGTTGTGAGTTCACATTCTCATCATCTTTGGTAAAATCAAGTCCACCATGTTCAAGAGAGATGTCTCACTCTCAAAAACTCTCATTTCTTCACTTTTGCCTCTCATGAATACTTAAACCTTCAGTCACTAGAACATTATTATTTGCAGCACTTTAACTTGCACAGTTAGATCTTCTGGTCTTATCATTTTAAAGGCAACGATGTTTGGATCTAGCTTACCGGTTGTCTCAATTTTTAGTAACATCTACTGCTCGTAATTTTCTTTAGTACATAGGATCCAATCTCATGTATTTGCCTTGCGGCACAGACAAAAGCACCTCCTATAAACTATCAACAACCGTTTGTATATTATTATACCATCACTCATTCCACGAACAACCTAAAAAGAACTAAAAAAAGAAGTTAAAGCGTATGTCAGAGTGCGAAGTAGCAACGGATTAGTGTCCAGATACGTGTTCTTTTCTTCTGAGGTCAATCACGAGACGTTCAAGTTGTCACTACTGTGCCTCCTTGCTAGCGCCAGCTTCGTCCGCATTACAGACGCTTTCATACACGCTTTTTCCGAGATCGACTGTATTTGAGTCAAATCTAAAAGTTCCCATCGTTACTCAATCTAAAAACTCTCTTAAGCAGCATAAACACACAAACGTTTAAAACAGAGCTTATTTAGGTAGCTATTTTAATCTTGTGGTTTATGATACCTTGCATGACAAGTAACCCTGTTTTGTTTGTCTTAGATTATTCTAGACTTGTATACAAAACATTGATTCCTCGTGCAAAGCGAGATAAAGAGAGTCACTATTAAACTCTGTTATGGGTTTAAATAAAATGCTATATGGAATAAACACATCATTCCGCTAAAATCTGAAACACATATTGAATATTTGAATGTAAACACGACCGTTAGAGGAGAATCATATATGTAAATATGACAATCAACACAGATGGTCCACAATTCATAAGGTACTGACAAATATTATTTTACAGTTTGGCAATTATACATATATGTAATTAAGGGAATGAGAAGCCGTTGATAGTGAAACCTCCATCAACGCAGATGGTCTGCCCAGTAATATAAGAAGCTGCAGGAAGACAGAGAAATGCCACAAGCGATGACACTTCATTTGCCTCTCCAACACGCCCCATTGGTGTCACACTTTCCACCTTGTCTTTTACTTCACCAATGAGAAACTGAAACACATCAAAAGTAGTTTTAGTCACTATTTTCCCTAGCTTTTTTTTTTTGTGAGGTTTTTGTTTTGTTCTATGCCATACATCTTTAGTTGAGGGAGTTTTGATGAACCATGGACAAACAGAGTTAACCCTTATGTTATCACTCGCCCACTCGCACGCCAAGTTCCTCGCTAGCTGATTCATGCCTCCTAGAGTGAGAAAATTAATGTAAGTCTTCAATAGAAGCAAAGGGTTATTAACTATTTGATTATGCTTATATGTATGCCTTTGGTTGCTCCATAGATGGATGTAAGACTCAAATTTACAACCCCAGCAACAGATGACATGAGCACAATGTTCCCTGAACCAGAGGCTTTCAACAGCGGGTGCGCGAGCTGTGCTAGATGAAATGCTGACTCCAGATTTGTAGCCATGATAAACGAGAATTCTTCTGATGTACACTCTATGGTCGGCTTCACAACACCCGTTCCCACATTGCTTACCTATATCACCCAAACAAACCAAACACAACATGATTCGGCACTTATGCAGAACCGGTTCTCATTACAAGCTTATAGACCATTAGCTGGGGTATGTAAATTATTTTAGGGCCAAAATTTCTTGTTTGTTGTTAGATCAACTGTCATAGTTTGCTGGGACTACAGATGATGTCATTTTCAAAATACCACTATTTTTCTTCTATTTTTGTGGTTGTGGTTCCCATTTAATAATATTTTTAATTCAAAGAGAGAAACTAATTTTTTCTCTAAGAATATATTCTTTTCGAGTAAAAGCTGACCCAGGGTTGAAAATTTTCTTCACA
>WHPY01000058.1:956284-976987 GCA_019776045.1 Brassica rapa x Raphanus sativus | reverse complement strand
TATATTTAGTTGTGTAAAAGGGGCCAACAATGATCCTTATATTTAGTAAAACTTAGTGCCGGCTCTGCCCTTATGGATCCAAGCTGAAGGATAGAGAGAATAAACTTACAAAGATGTTGAGTTTTCCTTGGAAGACAGTGGAAACAGTTTCTATGAGTTTCTCACGTTGGTCAGGAGAAGAAACGTTGCAGACAGAAGTGGTGACATCAAACCCGTTTGCTTGCCACTCATGTAAGCTTTCTTGAAGCTGAGTTTCGTCTCTGGCGCATGTGTGGACTCTGGCTCCCAACATGGCTAGTTCCTTCACCACGGCTTCCCTATTCACATCACTCAGGCAATATATGAGTCTGTACATCATTGAGCCTTTTTCTTTATACGAGGTCTTTAATTTTGTTGAAACATTGAACTAGTAAAAATCAGAAGATTCATATAAATATATGATCGAAGACTAGAACTGACCCAAGGCCTTTGGTACCACCGGTGACGAGAGCGGTCATTCCTCCAAGGTTCCATCTTGGTTTGTCTCTCAGGCTTTCCCCTGTCTTAGCCATTTCTGATTATCAGCCAGATCGTTTCGTGGAGACTTAAAACATTGAGTCTAGAAAATTTATAAAGATAAGAGAACCATTATTTGGTCACCACTATAGTCTAGACAGTCTAGACCACACATTATCCCAGTACTATGTAACTATGTAAGGCGGCGTGTTAGAAAGTCTTTTGGAAGTCCTTGCTAGGTTAATTAATTAAACGAGAAAATGGTGATAACGCTCAGAGGACGAGAATATCACGTGATAGAGCAGCTTAAGGTGTTTATCTAGGTAGAACATTTTGTAGAATTTATCTAGGTAGAACATTTTGTAGAATTTTCAGTTGTTATTTCATTCGATTGATTTTAGATTTTTATCTACGATTCAGATAATAGCCCAAAATGTTATCCACGTGTAAAACCGCAATCCTACGTCGACTCTACGGAATTCATTAAACTCAGTAAATACAATCATAACTCATTTTGTAGAGAGAAATATTCAAATTCTCTTTGATTTCTAAATGCAATTTATTCAATTTATGATTTTGATTCAACTGGTTTTTCCGCTACAATCTGCAAATACAGCTTTTGCGGTTAGTAGCAGTTGACAGCGTTTCAAAACAATCATACAAACTATTATAAATCACTTCAAACCATTTCGATCCTCTTAAAATCAAAAATTGGTTTCAGCTAACGTTTGCGGGCGGATAAATAAATATAAAATTATTTTTAAAATATTTTAAATTTTAAATTAAAAATTAACAATGGAAATATTATAAAAATATATATACACATTTTATATTTCAATTTAAATTCACAAACAGTATCGCAATTTTTTTTATAAAAACTTTAAATTAGCTATTCATTAGAATTTTTAACAATTAATATACATACAAATATAAAGATATATACATATATAAAATGCAACAAAATATTCTTTAAAAAGTTTTAATATAAATCTTCAAAAATCATTTATTAAAATTATAACTTTTAACTAATAAAAATTAAATAAATAAACAAATTATTATTATTAATCATACTATATTAATAATTATTATACACAATATCTTGTTCTTATATTTTTATAATGTTATAATATGTATGTATTGGTAATTTATCATCAAACCGTTGCAATATCTCATAATCAACCAGTCACAAATATCCCGTAAACGAGATAATTTTCAAACGTTGTGTCAGTCATACAAAATGCTAAATAAAGCTTGAAATCGCAACCACCCACATCCGCAAACTCTTGCAACCGCAACCACTGCGTTTGAACCAGTCGGACCCTGAGTAATCTGTTTGTTAATTTAAAGATTTTAAGGTTAAAAATGATTGTTAGATTAGAGACAGAATGTCGGGTTGTTCGTAACCTAGTGGCTGCTGAGCTCTGCCTTCGGGCCTTGACGTCGGGGGTTCGACCCAGTTTGAGGATTAAAAGGTCCAAAAGTGACCAGTTGACAAAAAAAAAAGATTAGAGACAGAATTGTTAGAATAATTTTATAATTATTTATCTATATTAACGCTAATTCTAGATTGACAATATGTAATTTAGGTCTTATGATATTAATAGATAAGAAAGTGTTATTGACTGCCTAACATAATCTTAGATAAGAAAAATACCGACATAAAAAAATTGGTTTATGATTTTGTGAATTATCAAGANGAAATCCTAAGATCTAGGCACATATAATCTCTGAATTGAAAGTTGACTGATTTGAATATTATGATTTGAGTTCAAGAATGGTTTTTAAATAAACCCTTAATAATTCGTCTGATCTGCAATCCTGATTTATCAGAGAATGTCCCTAAGTCTAGCTCTTTTCCTAATCGAACGTAAACTGTTTAAAGTTCTCTTTGTTCACATCAGTGTTCAAAAAAGTGTTAGGCGCTAAACGGGCGGTGACCTAAATTCTAACACCTAGAACAATTAAGCGGACGCCTAGATTATTAGTTAAACGGTTTAGACATTTATAAATTATAAAAATAAATATATGTAATATTTTATACTAAATAATAGTAAAATTATTATTTATATAAGATAAAAATTATTTTCATAAGAATATATATTATAATATATAAGTTGTATAATATATGAATAATAAATTATTGATTATTTATTATAATATTGTAATTATCTAGATGGTTTAAAAAGTAATCGCCACGGTCATGTAACGCCTAGTGTCTACGCACCACCTAGACGACCGCCTATACCGATTTTTAGAACACTGGTTTACATTACATTCATATTTGTTTAGCTTATTTCGAAAACTGACATTTGTTGAGTGATCTTGAGTCTTTATGGATTAGACCCCTAAATATTATGACTGCACCTCTGAATTTCCAGAGTATTTCATTAGGGACTATATTTGAGCATATAATGTATTTTGAAAACACACTTTGAAGCAATTAAGAAAGTTAAGAGTGCACAGATGGATTTTCTTACATCAAGATTTGAGAAGCTGGAGATGGAAGAACATGAATCTATATCAAACTTCAGTTCTATTCTCAGTCTGCTAGTTCAGGAGGCGTATACACTCGTCAAAGACTACAAAGACAAGAAACTAGTGAAGAAAATTTTAAGGTGTCTCCCAGCAAGATAGCCATCTCATAATGCAGCAATGTCGGTGCATTTTATCATAGATTAAATTAGCTTTCACTAAATTATAGGTATGGTTAAATCCCATGAGATGGAGTTTGATAGTGTGAAGAATCATACTGAAGTGGAGTGGTAATTGCTGAAACAACAAGTCAGAAAATCAGAGAGTTAAAAAATGTGATTCAGATAATTTGTGTGCTTTAGCAAGTCCTACATGATGTGATACAAGGATATTAAAAATCTGTGTGAACAAAAAATATACAAGAAGCTGGCGAGCCATTTGTCAATACAGAAGTGAAATATCAATTTAGGTGCAAAAGAATTCAACACCTAAGTGTAAATGTGAACATGATGAGAAGCAGAAGAAAGATAAATCCTTACTAAGGATGAGTGAGAATTGATCAGAAAAGAAAGACGTGCTCAGTCTCGATACATTTGGTGCATTCAAAGATGAATAAAGTGCATCATCTGACTCAGATTTGGATACATAAGTTGAATTAACTTCAAGAAAGAGTATCATGTTTTGTATGACAAGTGGTTGAAACTCAAGAATAAAAATATACAGTTTCTCAAGAATAAGGCATGTTCCGAAAGAAGAATTCAATTACTTAAGTTAGAGCACTATATGGTGCATAGTCAGAAGGAGAATGTGACTCAGAAACCACATCAGGAGCAAAGTAAGTTGGTTGAAGAACCCTATGTATAAAAGAGAAGAATAAAACTATTGAGTAGAGATGTCAATCATGGACCTGGACCGCGGGTCTGGCCCGTAAAGAACTGTCGCGGGACGGGATTGGGCCGAGATTTTACAGACCCGCAAATTAGCGGGCTTTGCGGGACGGGTCTTTGCGGGACTGGGTCTTTTGCGGGACGGGACGATGCGGGTCTGCGGGATTACAAAGACCCGCATTTTTTTCCTATTCAATTCTTGTTTTACCTCAAAAAAAAAAAGAGTGAAAAAGATAATTTATGTGACTTTCCTCTGAAAAAAGAAAAAAGCTTCAGCAATGATGATTCGAGCTCCGACGATGATGTTTTGAGCTCCATTAGTGTTTTAATTTGGTGTTTTTTAATTAATTTTGGGATTAACAGCTTAGTTTTGGTGTTTGATTATATTTAGTTTTTATTCATTAAAACTAAAAAATTGGTTATGAACTTAGAAGTTATAAACTAATGAAAAACATATTCTGAAATTATCTTTAATTGGTATGTAAATATGTTTGAGTGTGACAAAATTAACTATAACTATTTTATTTGGTTAAGATAACATGAACAAGACTAAGCTCTGATCAAAGCGGTAACGAGAATAAGCTATGGTTAGAGCCTTGATCGACTAAGCTATTTAATTCTATAACAATGATGTCGTTCAGCTGAAAGAGTTAGTCTTGTTACTGATTAGAGCCTTCTTCGATATGTATTTTATTCTTCATGTTCTCTCGTTACTTATCATTGTTATCTTGTTACATCAATAGAATAGAATATACATTAACATCTCATTTTTACATGCACTTTTTGTTTGGTTATGACTTCATATATATATATAATCATCTCATGTTCTATATGCACTTTTAATAGAGAAAATATGCATAATATATTACAAATTTTGAAGAATTTGCATTGTAGACATTTCATGTATATTAATTATGTGAACTTGGTTATGTAGGGGAGCAGCCTGAGGCATCTTAGAGCAGCATGCAGCATCAGGAAGTGTTCTGGAGCGGCCTGCAGTGTTAAGCAGGATCGGATACATTACATTAACGTATGTCCCGCGGGACAGCCTGTGAAGGAGTGTGCAATTTGCGGTACGGGCTTGGGACGACTTTTTGGAGACCGCAGCCCGCGCGGGCCTGACCCGCCGTGACCCGCAAAGAGATGAGCCCGCTGCGGTACGGGACGGGACGGATCAACCTGTTTGACATCTCTACTCTTGAGCAAAAGGTCAGCAATCTGATGGAAGTTGTTACAACCAAGTAAGAGAAATCAAGGATGATGGAACACGAGCTGAATGCGAATCGTAAGTAAATTCAAAATGAATATGTCTCTTATTCCAATAGTTTTCTTTGGTCCCTTTTAAAATATTTTTAAGTATATTATATTTTTAATTCTAATAATTCTTGTTATTTTAAAACCTTACAAATATATTTATAGTTTATCTAATCATCACCATCTAAAATATTGGGAGGCACAAAAAACTGATTTGTAATTAGCTTTTAATTATGATTTAGATATAATCTAAAATAAAATTACTAATAAAAATTAATAATATAATTGACTACTATATATATTTGTTAATATAAGTTTATAGATACTGGTAAGAAGTTTAACAAATGTTATTCTGATTAGATATGCCTATAAATATGATTTTAGCTAAAAAACCTTACAAATTTTTGTTATTTATAGAAAGTAAAATTATATATAACTAAAATATGCCCTCTTATATTTGCTGTCCTGAGCGGCCGCTTCACTCGATTAATGCCATAGGTCGGCCCTGGCTACATGTGTATATCGAAGGAATTGTCTCAAAACTAGAATGACACACATCGTCAAGATTCTTTACTGAAAATGTGTACCGAACTATAATCAAGTGGTGTAGATTATAGTTCAATACACTAAAATTGACTGTTTTATTACTGCAAACTAATAGTGTAGATGTATTATTTGAGGTTTAATTCCAAATGACCAGTTTACATTTTATTTCTATGAGACCAATATTAAGTTAAAACAACATGGTTTTGATTTTAAGGTAACATAAACAGCAAGTAACACGAATTGAATTGAGTTTCAGATTAAAGAGAATGCTAGCATAGGGTGAGTTGATCGGGCGTCAAATGAGAGTAAGCCAAACAATTAGTCAAGTTCAATTTAACACTAGTTTAGAACTCAGATCACTTAAGATAGATCAGTCCACTGACGTGGTGCTTTGCCTTTTGTCAATCAATCTCAGTACCTAAATTGTCATTTGGACTGAGATGCAATGACAAACATTAAAATCAAGTCCAATCTGCTCACAAAACACCATAACATCTACTTTCGCTGGATAGAGATGTGATGCTCATTCAAGTTATGTCTAGCAACCTAATACACTGTTAATGTACAGGTTAAGCCTAGGTTCATGCACTAAGTGATTAGTTTAAATGCAAGCTTTAAAACAACAGAGAATAAAGACAATCAATTTATAACTTATTTGTGTCTAGCTCACGGATCTAACACCCTAACACCCTAGATTAAGAAAGCTGACTACTCAGCCATGAAGGAAGAAAACACAAAGATAGAGATTGAATAAAACATGGAATACGATTGCTGACAAAAAATAGGGTTCAAGAGGTTCTTCTCTAAATCGAGAGAGATGGCATTCTCCCTTTACAAACTAGCAAATCCCAAAGTATCAAAGCTTTAGAGTCTGGTTTCTCTCTCAAAACACTACAAGAAAACGTTGTCATAACAACCAGACATTACGACAACTAAAGTGTCGTAAAGTTACGTCGACATTACCTATTCTTTACGACGAAAAGGACAATCGACGTAAGGTAGACGTAAATAAATTGTCATAATGTAGACGTTATATTACATCTCCATTATGACGAAATATATTTTTCATTGTGTTTAGTCGTAAACTTGTTGTACATTTACGACTGCAAAACAACGAATAATTAGCATCTAAATAACGACACTTTTACGACCTTTGAAACGTGATAAATGTTTGTAGGTAGGTATAATTGTTAATTGGTTTGTGGTAGTATATGCGTAGTAACATTCCCACCTACCAAACTCAAAAATTTCCTATAAATATGGTGTACTCTCTCATTCTAAACATTCAAAAGAAAACAAAATGTCTCATGGTGGCAATATCTACGAGATCCGGAGTTGGATGTATGCACACAAAAATTCAGCGGGAGCAGTGACAGATGAATTTCTCAACGGCGCAGAGATGTTCATGTACCAAGCCAGAAAAACACCTCTTATGCAATTGGATTTGTTTGAAAAGGTTGAAGGTTACTCGTTTTGTATTTCGGTGTTCAACTTCAGCAGAGGATAAAGTCTGAGTCATGGAAACCAGCTAAAAGTAATTTTGAGGTGGAGAAGTTTGACGATCAAGAAAACTTTGGATTGGGAAAGTTTAAAAATGCTTATGCGGCTTGAGCTTCAGGGTTTGGATTTGTTCTGGAGGAAAATGAATCCAGCAGTTCTGTTAAAGAAAAAGAAAATGAAGGTGAGGTCACATAAGCTAATAATTCTCCGGTTGATCTGCTGAAAAAGGAGAAAGATAAAATAGCAAAAAGATCTTATATGATCTTCTCTTAGCAACATGATCTTACTAAAGGTGATGAAAGAGATAACAGATCTAGGAGCGTGGCAGGCTCTACAAAAGGATTATCAAACTAATGTGAGTGATGAGGACCAAGCCATCCACGTTCTATCTAGTCTCCCAAGGCAATTCGACTCACTGGTTCATACACTTAAATACAGTAATGGGAAGGAAACTTTGACTCTGAATGAAGTAACCAGCTCTTCATATGCCAAGGAAGTTGAGCTAAAGAAAAAGGGACTCATTGGTAAAGCTAAGTCAAGCGCAGAAGGCTTGGTTGCGGCCAGGGGTAGACCTGAGAAGAAGATTTCTGGTCAGAGGAGTGGAAGATCCAAGAGCAAGGATTCAAGGTCTAAATCTAGAACAAAAAAATCAACATAAACCTAGAGAGTGTTGGATATGTGGAAAGAAGGACAACTCAAGAAAGATTGTCAAGAAAGGAAG
The DNA here is from genome assembly GCA_019776045.1 of Brassica rapa x Raphanus sativus. Taxonomy (NCBI): domain Eukaryota; kingdom Viridiplantae; phylum Streptophyta; class Magnoliopsida; order Brassicales; family Brassicaceae; genus Brassica x Raphanus; species Brassica rapa x Raphanus sativus. The sequence goes on along the minus strand of WHPY01000058.1, from coordinate 969,112 downwards.
AATGAGAGAGCAGCTGATTCTGCAAATGTTGCAAAAAAAAAAGAGTTTCCTATGATCTTGACAACAAGTGACAAGATCCCATGACAGAATGGGTGATGGATTATGGTTGTACATTACACCAGATAGAGATGCCTTATTTGATTTCAAATCATTTGAAGGTGGAAAGGTATTGATGGAAAACAATACTTTCAGTGAAGTCAAAGGTATGAGCAAGCTGAAGATTATAAACTCTGAAGGAGCTATGGTGATATTGACCGATGTGAGAAACATGCCATCTATGAACAGAAATCTCATCTCTTATGGTCAGTTGGAAAAGAGCGGTTGCAAGTATGAAGGAAAAGACTTCATTGTTACTTTCTACAAGAACGGTCAGAAGGTGATTTCAGGGAAATATCAGGATGAATTGTATTATTTGCAGGGATTAATGGTGAAGGGGGAAGCATCTGTGGTAAAAGCTGAAGCGAACTTCACAAACAGATGGCTCTCAAGGATATGGCACATGAGTCTCAATAACATGAATGTTCTGGTCAAATGAGGCTATCTAGACGCAAAGGAGGTCCACACTTTGGATTTTTGTGAAGACTGTGTGTTTGGAAAGTCCCACAAGCAAAGCTTCCCGGAAGGTAAACACACTACCAAATGTATTCTCTAATACATTCACAATGATTTATGGGGCTCAGTTTTGGATGAGCCAACTCTGTTGGGATGTAGATGCTTTCTTACATTCATCGATGATTACTCAAGGAAGGTCAGGATCAGATTCAAACAATGAAGAAGATAAAGTGTCTAAAGTCAGATACTGGATTAGAGTTCTGCAACCATCTGATGGATAAGCTGTGTCAAGACTAAGAGATTAAACGGCATCAAACTTGTGTTTATATTCCGCAGCAGAATGGTGTTTCTGAGAGAATGAAAATGACAACAGCAGACAAGATCATGTGCATGTTGGCCGAAATTGGGTTAGAGAAAAAGTTCTTGGTTGAGTCAGCGTCTACTGCAGTTTATCTGATAAACATGTCTCCTAATGCATCTTTGAAATTTCAGATTCCAGAAGAAGTGTGGTCAGGGTCAAAGGTTGATTATAGTCATCTTAGACGGTTTGATTGTGTTGCTTATGTATACAAAACAGATGACAAGTTATGTCCAAGAGCTATTAACGGATTCTTCATGGGGTACCCATAGAATACTAAAGGTTACATTGTGTGGTTACCGGAAGAGGGAATGTGTACTATCAGCAGGAATGTAGTCTTTGAAGAAGAAAAGCTGTATAAAGATCAAGATTAGATGGAAACAACTAACTCTAAGAAGAAGAAAGTCACTTTTAGCATTGATATGATTCAAGGACCGACTACAAGTGGTTCATTTCATGATTTTACTGATCAAGGTGAAGAAGTTTCAGGAAGTGGTGAATCTACTGGTCAAGATGGAGATACTTTGGGAAGTTCACAATCAGAAACTGAATCAGAAGAGGAAGAAGAATCTGAGGAAGAGGAGGAGGAAAATCAGAGTCAATATGAGTCTTTGATGATTATTTGTTGGCACGAGACAGAGAAAGAAGAGTCATTAGACCACCATCGAGATTTAAAGGATCTGATTTTGTAGCTTATGATTTTTCAACAGCAGAAATATTGGAGATAGATGAAACAAGGTCACTAGCAGAAGCTAGAAGGAGTAGAGATTGTATGAACTTATAATCTATAGTCTAATGATAATGATCAAGTCGATTCCATGATTTAAAGTTCATTCCATACCGGACCAGACCGGTTGAGGGAGATCTGGAGAATCTTATTATGTCACCCAAAATGACCACTCCTTCTGTCGGAAAAAAGGAATGTAGTTAGCCTAATCATTGGGATGATGGTTGGATCAGCAACTTCTCTTCAAGCTGGACATGGAAGGCTGGTTTTGTCAACTCATTTCGCGGAAGGATAAGTGGAACCAGGCAGTGGGAGAGGAGAACCAATCTCCAGATGATAATGAGACTTATGAGATTGTTCGAAAGCCGAGAGAGCAGAGGATAATCGGGTGTAAATGGATTTTCACCTTAGAGCAGCAAGAACTTCAAATGGTTAACTCTGGGAAATCGACAAAAAGTTTCAGAGGATCAAGTCTAAAAAGGAAGTCTGGAGCAGTTCGGTTTTAGAGCTGAGGGTCACCTGTAAAAGTGATATATCTGTTTTTTAAGTGGTAAAGCTAGAAGTTTTACAATAATAATTCACTAGTTGAGACTATGACGAACGTCTCAAGTTCATGTTACAGTTGAGGTAAATCGACAAAGAGAAGAAGTTTTTTTTTTTGTTTCAAGAGAACAAGCGCAAGTGACCAAATGCAGAAGGTGGAGATTTGTGAATTATGTGCACATGGTTAGTAAAAATATGGTCAGGAAAATTATGGTCATTTGCATATATGGTCAGACATTCATGACCAGGTTATATGGTCAGGTGAACCATGGCTAGACACATAGATGTTCATACATTCATGACCATATTATATGGTCAGGTAAACTATGGTTAGACGCATATATGGTCAGACATTCATGACCAGGTTATATGGTCAGAGCATATATGATCAGGTTCTGTCGCGAGAAAAGTTTTTCAAATAGGCTTTATTGGGCCAAAAATGAGACTAAAGCGGTTTTGGACAAGGTCCAAAAGTTTAGGGAGTCATCATATATATTCTTAAATCTAATTTCTTGCCCCCTAACACTCAAAACACTATTGGAGAGATAAGAGGCAAGAAAGAGGAAAAGAGAAAATTGAGGAAAATCTACACCAAAATTGAAGAGAAGAAGAAAGAGGATTTGGTCAAAGTCTAAAGCTACTTCTTCTTGATTAAGTGGTGGGTTTCATCTCTTGGGTACACAAGTTCAGTAAGCTTAAATCTTTAGCTTATTGTGAAATATTTCACTAGGTGAATAGTGAAATATTGTGTAGGAACCTCTTGTAAGAACCACTTGATTCTAGGGAATCTTTGAGAGTGTTCTCTGGATGTACCGCAAGTGAATTAGGTAATCAAATCTTTTTGTTAAACAAATTCAAACAATAACAAAGATGTGCTAAAGTTAATTAGTCAAGAGAGATAAATCGGATAGTTGGTTAAAGTAAAATTCTCTACAGATCGATAATTTCATTTCAAAGATTACAACATGAAAATACACAAGACAAAAAAACAAAGGTGGAAGTTATAAGACCACCCACAACGCTGATTTTTAACAAAATCCTTAGTATTAAAGTCATTATAATAATCTGTGGGATCCATATAATTTAAGAATATGTGCCACTTTAATCCTTAGCGAAGGATCAATCTTTCGACAAATTCGTAACTGTGCGCGGGTCCCACGCCACGTGGGGACCCGTGATTAGCTTTTTTTTTGTTTTTTCTTTGTTTTTTTTTTTAACTGAACAAAAATTAAAAATAATAAAATAATATAAACACTTACCTGGGTTATCGAGTCTGAGAGTTACGCCGTTGCTGATGCTCTAACAAACCTACAGGGTCCAATGCCAAATACAATAAAGTGAAAATTAAGCCGGTGGATCATACTGGACCTCCAGAAACCAAAAAAAAAAAAAAACNGAAGTTTGGGTTTATAATTATCAAAGGAAGTTTCAAACTGGTTAAGATGATACAGAATGTACGTTTACTTAGAAAATGAGTTATATATATAGGGAAGATTACTAAAATAACGTGAAATTATGTTATTATTACTAGAATAACATAGATTTTTTTTAATTTACTAGAATGTTTTTATGCCTAAACTACCTTTATTTTCTTTGTTAAAAAAAAAATTACAGTTTTTTTTTACTGCATGTCATCAAATTTTTCTTTTTTTTTAACGAAACAGTAAAATAAATCTGCTGTAAAAAATCTGCAATACTTGATGGCAGATTTAATAAACCGTCGCAGATTTATTTTTTACCGAAGACTTAGTATCGCAAACTTAATATCATCACATACTTTCAGAAAAAGTATACCTCACATGATGGCAGATTTGATTGCACTCGCAGATTTATTTTACGTTGGCATACTTTTAGTGGCAGATTTGTATCCTATAACAGCAGATTTTCTAATATGTCGAAAATTTTGTACTAGCATACAGATTTATCTCGTAGACTTTTTAAAATTTGGCAGATTTTTGTTTTCATGTTATGGCATACTTATACTTTCTACATTTACAAACAACAAACTTTCAGAATAAGTATGCTTCATTGTCGACGTTATAATAACACAACTATGTGATCACAAACTTATTTTAGTTACGGCAGCTTTTAAAAGATGGCAAACTTTANCAGTTTATACGGCCACGAGATCCAGACCAAGAGAGAAGAGGAACTTGGTTACCCTCAATGTGATTCCCATATTCATGTCCAATACCAGGTATCGACTCATACAACCAGATGAGGAGAGCATGCACGCATCCGCGAAGTGTATACTTGTTCCTTTCTTCATATGAAACAATTTTCACTGAATTTACCAGGCTAGAAAATCCCACACGCCCCCAAGGGTATCTATCAAATGCTTCTATGTCTAGGACTCTCTTTGCTTGATCCAAAGGAATTCTACTGCCTGGAGAGATGCCAAGTACTCCAACAGACAAGACACATAGTAAACCAAACATTCTTCTCTCCTCAAACGTCCAATTCCTAACTTTAGTGAACAACAACCGCAACTCAGAAAGCATAGGACCATGTGAAGGAGAAACACCAAGCTTTTCCCAAAATGGTTTATGATCAATCTCCACCTCTTCATTTATGTTGAAAGGCTCGCAATTTAAACTTGTAATATCACCAAACTCATATAGCGAAAACCTTATTGCCTGACCTTCTATAGCACTCCATATCTCATGGATATTATTAACCACCAATTGGTTTGTAAGTAAATGGTGAACCGCCTTGGCTGACCAGGTATAATTCAGCTCTTTCAGCTTCAGAATAACTCCAACAGATGATGTTTTAATAGATTCCCACGCATCTAAACCAATTTCTTCTTTCACCATCTGCAAATTAGCCAAGTGACAGTTATGATTCATGCTTCGATGCTGTAATGGAGATTTCCCCTCTTCATAAAGTCTTGGTGGATATCTTTTTCCACTGTTTGATGTAGTCATCCGTCTGAAAAGAAATGTTAGATGTAGTAAGTATTACAAACCAAGACTGAAAAAAAACGACCAAGACCTAGACCCAGACGATACCCAACTGATATCAACAAATGTACAAACGAAAAACACTTCTATCTACTCTGTGTCGTGTGAAAATCGAATTCATTTGATACTGAATATTAAAAATCGTTTGACAGAGACTAACCTTTGGTGGAAAAATAGGTGGATTAAACTGATTGATGTGGAGAGGAGCTTGTAAGTGATGAAAGCCTTAAGATTCACGCAGCTGAAAATTTTATAAAGGGGGTTTAGGGTTCGTCGATTGGGTTTCGGGTTCACTTCTCCTATGTGAATCGAAGGTTTTAGTGGTTGATTAGGGTGCGGAGATGACGAAATCGATGAGAAATCATGATGAAAACTAAAGAGAGTCAAGAGTTTGAGGATTTCACAATTTTGGGATTTAGGGTTCTTGGAGCTACAGAAGAGAAAGATATCGTGGTTGGTTTTTTTTAAAGAGATTTCACCATTTTTTGGTCAAGTAATAGGAATGGGAGTTTTATCTTAATTGATATTTTTTTACCAACGGGGCATTTGAGTCCAGATGAAACTTTTTTTTTTTTTTTTTTGGGTGTGTTACTCTAGTAATTTCTAGTAAATGGTATGTCATTCCAACTAATCTATATATATATAAAGTTGCCTTGTGAGTCTGCTCCTGCGTCCACATCATCAAAAGAGGGTGGGCAAAATGAGACACGTGTCACCTGCTTAATTCTCCATGAGTTTATCGGCTCTGTGCAATCGAACAAAAACTCACAAACATGTCTTTTCCTCTTCCTCACCTTCGTCTTCCTCACCTTCGCCAGTTTTCTACGTTTCTCCAGTCAATCTAAGCCATAAATTGTATTGCTTTTAACTATTAGAATCTCTACTTACATAAACGTTTGACGTCCTTCATTATCCACTCCACCTCTCTCCTTAATTGTGTGTAGTAAGAAAATCAATCTGATGCGGAGAGACAGCCATTGATGTGAGCCACCTCAAAATCTCAGATCAAGTACTGATATGGATCAGAATACTCTTAACTCCATGCTTTGTTTGATTGCTTCCTAACGGATCAAATCTGAAGAATTTCGAGGTATTTCAAGAGAACCATGTCAGTCGGCTTCCTTAGTATCTCGGATCCTTCTTCTTCCCTGGAAAATTGAAGGTCCATCCTCTTTTCTCCCTCACTCTTCCTTCTCGATTGTGTTCATAACTACAATTGGATATGTGATTCGTTTTAGTTTAGGGGTTTAATATCAATTGTTATCCTAATTTCTTTCTAAAGTTTCGAGCTCCTTGATAGATAAAAATTTTGACCTAAGTGATTCTTTCTTCTCTTCTAGGAGGGTTAGTTTTAAGTGAGATACCGAACTTTTTATTGTTCGTTATAACTCTTTAATTTGTTCAACGATTTGAGTTCCCAAGCCTTTGAGGAATGAATCATAACATTTAAAAATTATAAGATTTTCTGAGTTGTATAAGTTTCAGTTATTAATGAATCCTTCTGAATAATGTGAATGTTTCATTTCATCTTTTCTCTTATGTTTCAGCCTTTTGAAATGTTTGAAAAATCTTCTTAATCATCGAAATTTTTGAGAAGCTACGAAAACGGCGGAGGTTAGGTCCGACAAACTGCATTTCCGTAGAGTTAAGGAAGATGATGATGAAGTCTTTGTGTTCCGGTGAACAAATAAGACTTTAAGATGAAGAAGACAACGAATCCTAGGTTGGTGTAAGCAGAGGCTACAATGTAAGTTCATTTTTATCAAAGTAGCTGAGTTATCTCTGTGTGAGACAAGTTTTCGATTTTTGCGCATGGAAGAAAAAAATATGTATCATCGTGTTGAGGTTGTTGTTTTATTTTTCCAGGATAGCACTTTTGAGAAGAATTGAGTATCTGAAAGGAAAACATAGAATGCGGTATGAATGCAGGCTTGCTCCTCCTCCATGGACTAACTTGCTGCGTTATTTTGCTTTTATGAAAATCTCTCCAACGTCTTAGAAGGTTCCAAGGTAGTCACACGTAACAATCTTTTTTATTTTAGTTCTGTATTTTATTATTTGTTTATTTTGCTAAACATAGTGATTCTTATTGCGTATAGTCTGTGATTCTTATTGCGTATAGTCTCTCAGAGTTATTCTAATATAGTAAAGGCTTTTAATCGGAAGACTGATGTGTCAGGTGATACATAGGTGCAGGAGACGCTAACCAAAGTAGTTGAGCTCCTTCCCTAAATGTGGATACTGCTGATTCGTCGCGTGATACTACTTTGTCTTATAGACGACCGCTTCTCAAACACAGGAAGCTTGAATGTTGATGATTTGAGGGTGGCTTGAGTGTTATGGTGATATGATATATATATATATAAATTTACAATATTTGCTGACTGATTAAGCGTTTGTAAACTCTTTAGCAGGGAAAAGATGATGAGCCCAAAGACAATATGCCTGGAGCCAGCTAACTTTCCTCAGCTTCTTCTAAGCTAGGCAACAACAATGTGAAGGACACACCGAGAGTTACAGAATCTGCACTGGGGAACCTGCCTGAGGTGGATGGCTTCATATCCGAGAATCCAAAGCTCAAGACAATTGAGCCTGCTGCTAAGAAGGCCCGTACGGGTATATGAATATGGAAGCCTTTTCTATGACGTTGTTGTCGATTATTTAATCAAATAATGCTTTGGTGTTTTGCCATTCTAAAACTCTTACGTATGCTGGTTGAGTTCTTTGCACTAATAATAGAAGAATAATTAATAATCTGTATTTGTAAGAACTGTTTTGGTTTTGCTCTCTTTAAAGTGGAGAACAAACGTAGAACCCAAAAAGTATCCATTTCATAACTTTTTTTAATATGTTGACCACTCCTTATCTATAAAGAGATCGTGTTACAGTTCTAGCTTGGATCGCAACTCATAGCCGTCTAGCGTTAGGGGTTAGCATTCTAAAATGGAATGCATCTGAGGATGCATCTTGTATGCTATGGAATCATGTGGTAAGAGCAGGAATTATCTCTATTGCGAACGCAACCCTCTAGAAGCAGAGTTACTCTGTTTCTTATACGGTCTGCTTTCCACATGATATATGAGTTTTGATTATTATTTTTTTGGTAACTAAACGTTTTGGTCGATGATTCAGTATCACATATTCCAAACGTTCCATTGTACAGATTTTATTAAAATTGCTACTGAAAAATGCAATAAATTTTAAACTTTTTGCAAAATTTTAATTCTAATTTTGTCTTGCTCAGTAATGCAACTATTTATTAGTGGTTTCACTACTCAATTTAGCGGGTTCCCTGAAGTTGATGCTACAAAGCTAGGTTGGATCAGAAATGATCATATCGAACAGTACAACAGGCCAGCTTATAAGGATTTAATCTGTCTTCATGTGTTGTCCATCAATGGCTCGAAGTCTCTCAACAATATGGAGATGTGAGTAGTGATAAGCTGAGTACCATCAGTGTTCATTGCTCTGAGGAAAATAGTCTGTGTTATTCTGTTCATTGTCTGCTTCTACATGTAGCTACACTAGCGCAGGATAGAGAACTTTTGCATAACCAAGACTCACTGCAAAATCATCAGCCTGACATAGAACATTAACTTATATTTAGCAAGGGATTTGAAAGAAGGAAACTTTAATTGGATACTAAGAGATTATAAGATTCTACCTGAAACTCAAACGCTAAGAAGATTGAGTGAGGCCAAAGCTTACTGGGTGTTGAAGTGGTATTACCGTGTGCTGCGATAATCAGAGAGGAGACAATAAGGATTGGTATGTGGTTTTCTTTTTGTGAATTCTTTTCATGATTCTCTGAGTTTACTGTCCAAAACCAAAAATGACAAACCTGAAATATGATCAGTCCAATGAGAATTGGTTGTGTATCAAATCCAAAACTCCTGTAGAGATCATTGGTGTTTCTGACAAGAGTGTATCCTCCAAATTGCAAAAAGGCGAGAATCTGCGGTTAGAAGAACACAATTAAATAATCTATTTTACCTAACCTTATCCTTTCACAAATAATCAAACAATGAGTAACATACCTCTTATATCTCATCGCCTCTCACATCAAACAAGATCTACAAATCAAAACCCAAAACAAACCCTTCAGGTCTGCATCCACAGACCCAACACACAACAATCCATAATTGATTTTCAGCTACCATCTATCATTGACAGCCAAGATAATTTTAATGACTTAATAACTGAGAGCATGGAATACATGTTAATATACCATGAGATTTACCACCTCCATTCAACATACCTTATTGAAAAAACTACCGAATACGTGATGAATGAAGTAAGATACGAGAACAATATCTTAGCTAATGATCTACAAGTTACTCTAACTATCAAAGATTTTAACCAAAACGCAACATCAAGACTTGACGTCAATCTAATCATCACCGACCTAGAGAGTACTAATAGGCCTCCAACTACGGAAGAGAAATATGATATATGCATTGTATGCTTTGGAGATCACAATGATAGAAACAACCTTTGCTCTCTTAGTTGCGGCCATAATTACCATTTCGATTGCATCGACCAGTGACTTCGTTTAAAAAATAAGTTGTCCGGTCTGTAGAAAAATTTATCTATGATACTTGAGTCAACTAAAAATAAAAATATAAGAGTTTATTTGGTTCTAATTTCCAATATCACTTATGTCATATTCTTTACTTTTGATTTATTTTCCATAATATTATAACTATTTTCTCCTCATTTATATATTTATTTCTCACACTTTATCATTTTAACAACGGTAATAATCAAATAAAATACATACGTAGAAATGAAAAATATATATACATTGTAAAACAAAATCCAACAACTTTTCTTACAAACCACAATGCCCTCCTAATAGCATCTGAACAACCAGCTTTACACAAATTATCAGCTAAGAGTTCTGAAAATTTTAAAACACCATGCCCTTCCGGTATACATCAGCTTAGCACAAATTACAATTTTGAACAACCATAACATTTACAGCCTATTAAACAACCTAACGTCCGAACCCGGCGCGTAGCGCCGGACAACCACTAGTTTCTTTTATATAAATGCAAACAGAAACAAACAATCGTCAACTCAAGGCATGACATGAAAGCAAGTCTCATCGAGCGAATAGTCAAGTGAAATAACGGTTTTCGATCTCACATTTTCAAAAGACGAATTTTACGGGGAAAGAAATTTCATTAACCAAAATGAATGCAAACGGCACAACTTTTTAATTTTGCGCGGGGCATCCAGATATGTTGGACCGGCCTTGCTTGAAAGAGAAGCTGTTGATAGAGGCACCTCCATCAACGCAAATAGCTTGACCTGTGATATAAGAAGCTGCAGGAAGACAGAGAAAAACCACAAGCGATGATACTTCCTTTGGTTCTCCTACACGTCCCATCGGTGTCCTACACTCGACTTCTTTTTTTAACTCTTCGTCACTGAGATACTGCGAAACTTTCACATTAAAAAATAAGTAGTAATATATAATCTATTATCTTTTTCATAATTTCGGGAGAAACTTGATACTTTTTTCGTATTTGTTGGCTTACAGCGTTGGCATTATCAGTGGCTATGTACCATGGACACACAGAGTTAACCCTTATGCTGTCACTTGCCCACTCGCATGCTAAGTTTCTTGCTAGTTGATTCAAAGCTCCTATGACGTGTAGATAGATACTTACATTACACAAGTCTCAGAACGCGATGGAAACGATTCGTTCCGACAACTCCGGACCAGATTAACCCCTTTAAATTAGCCGATCTTACAAAATCGTTAATTGTTTGAATATATATACAGTACCTTTGGTTGCTCCATAGATGGATCCAACATTGATATGCACAATTCCAGCAGTGGAAGACATGAACACCATGCTCCCTGAACCAGAAGCTTTTAACAAAGGATGCGCGAGCTGCGAGAGATGGAAAGCTGACTCAAGATTTGTAGCCATCATAAACGACATGTCTTCTTCTGTAAACTCTGTTGTTGGCTTCGTTATACACGTTCCCACGTTGTTTACCTTATATAGACCCAAAACATAAGGAAAACACACCAATATTACTTGAGCAGGTTCTGAAAAAAAAAAAATATATATATATATATATATATNTCGCAAGCAGAAGTGGTGACCTGAAACCCTTTTGCTTGCCATTCACATAAGCTTTCCTGAAGCTGAGTTTCGTCTCTGGCACATGTGTGGACTCTTGCTCCCAACATAGACAGTTCCTCCACCACAGCTTTTCTATTCATAGCACACATGGAATATGAGGATCATTTATTGCGTATTTTCAAAGGGTCGTGGTAATTAAACATTGAAAACAGTCAAAAAGATCGTTGTATAAATCTCGAGTTGCTTTTTCTCTCTGAAAAAAAAACTATGATTGAAACGAGAGCTAAAGTTCAATAATAATGAATTAGTAAGAAAGTAGGCGAAATGGGACTGACCCGAGGCCTTTGGATCCGCCAGTGACAAGAGCGGTCATGCCGTCAAGGCTCCATCTAGATTTCTCTCTCAAGATTTCTATTCTCCTTGCCATTTCTGGTGGTCAATTTCTTCAATAACGATCACATATATAATGGCGAATATAAAGTGATGATATTCTTTTGTTCAGTGGAAATATATAACACAAAATTCCACATTTGAATAATTTTTTTCTTTGTTCAATGGAAAGTGCATGTTATACAAAACTCCACATTATAATGATGACCGTTTGTTTTTATCAATGGAAAGCTTATCCAGAAGATAAAAAGAAGTATATGGACACTATTACAGATATCAATTTGGACACTGTTATAGATAACACTTTTTTCCTGGTTACATGAGTCAAGATTATAGGCTTTAGGGCATCTGCATCGGCGTCCCTGATTTGGTCCTTAAAGGGTGGAGACCCACAAAAACACCAGGACCGAGGGGAAAAGTCGTTATATAAGCAACGTCTTTATTGATCCTTCCTGCTTCGTCCTTTGATGCGTCCTGCGTCCTTTGCTTTTTTGATTTTAAGGACTCAAAATCGTCTCAGCGATAATGATGGTCTTAGTTAAGGGGATGCCTGATTACACTGTTTCAGAATAATTTGGCGGACCCCAACTTTAGCTTGTATACCTGCCAGCCCTAAACGGCTATTAGCTAGAGGAATTTAATTCATTATTTGGAGCCTTGCAGGTTCTATCATGTTCGACCAAATGCGAGTCAACCAATTTGAAAAAGAAAAAATAACTATTGATGTGAATTGAGGTTATCAATTAAAAAAACAAATTTTATCTACTTGCAAATAGTAGATTTGACTATTACATTTACTTCTTCCTATTATCTCTCATACAACTAACTTACTTGTTATCAACACTATTATTTGCGAAGTGATTTTTTGCAATGGAGATCCCACGTTAAAAGTTAGAGCGGCTAAATACATTACTACCCTTAATGAATAATTAAAATTTTAATATGTAATTAACCATAAATTCAAAAACGAATTTCAGTAAATTTTTAGTTATCATTATCTAAAAATAGCTTTTATTGTGTTTATCTAAAAAAAATATTTAACACCATATTAGAAAAAAGATAAACGCTTAATAAATAATTTGTTTTGTTAGTATATAATCAAACATAAATTAAAAAGAATTTTAGTGATTTGATAAATTAATTTTCTAAAATAATTTATACTGTGTTATCAAAAATATTATAATTATCCAATAT